>WOFM01000586.1:717603-965346 GCA_011428145.1 Ericerus pela | reverse complement strand
GTATATAATCTCTCGATTCAGTTGTATAATTGTTCAGTTTAGTGCAGTCTTCCAACAGCTACTTCTAAGTACCTGGAACCTCTCTCGTAGAAGTCTCTGGTGAACAGATAGTCTTGCTTGTTGAATTGTAATTGAATATGTATTAATATTAACGTAACTGTGATGTACAGAATATTATTGTATTAAAAGTGTTAATTCACTGAAGTGTTTAAAGATTATTTAGTCTCAAACAAATGTTAAGGTCCACGATAGTTTGTGGATGACTAATCTGAATCAATTATAGAAGTATTACTGCTTTTAAAGTACGTGGTATTTCGTGTATGGTGTGCTCCCAAAAGAGGTCGTTACCAGGTACAACCCAACCTCTTTTGGCCGTTACAATATTATCATAATATTTAGTGTGGATATTTTAAATTGTTTTGGAGGAATAGTAACAGTATTTTATTTATAGGACCAAGTACCTGAAATACTGGTAATATAATGATGCAAACAAATATGTTCGTCATATTTGAAAATAGACAAAAATATATGTTACAATATGTGCAAATTTTGAAAAATGAGCCTTGGAAAGTGCTGCGAATTACACGAGAATCAATCACCTATACTTTGCACACGAGTCACACTCTATTTTTTACAACAGCCCGCCCCTCCAAAAAAAAATACAAATATATTTGTTTTTATAATACATGATTAGAAAGGCAATGTTTACAATCGTATTTTGCGAGTAAGAAGGTAGTGCCTATCACTGATGAATGATGTCAACTTCAATGTAATGTGATTTTCTATTAACTTGAAATTTTTGTTTCGATGAAAATTCATTGGTTCTCCTAGGATTTGAACATGCAAACTCTTTGTTGTCAAGACACCATACCAACTGTGCTACAAACGCTAGAAAATAGAATGATAACCCTATGGGTATATTTGTCTATTTTGACTTTTTTCTCTTTAAAATTGTTAGTGAATGATTAGATTGCTTTATAATTATTAATTATGAAAAATATCTTCTTCAACAAGGTTTAAATGTGAATTTACATGACTCAGGAATTGTTCACTCTCTACACTCATTTTGCAAATTTTCCTTCACATGTAAATGCTCACTTTTGAACCTTGGCGTGTAATACACTATTATATATTACATAAACAGAAAAGGCAATGTTTACACTGGTGTTTTGATGAATATAATTTCGATGTAAATTGAACGCGCCTCCATGAAAAATTGTGAAGCATCTTTTTACATGGAAGCAAGATCTCTTTATCTTGACCTAGAAGTTACACTTTCTGAATGAAACACTGAATCTCCCACAATAAGAAGGTTGATATTTTCTTCGGTTTTTTATAATTTTTGTGAAAGACTCATCATTATGAAAGAATTCGTTGCTTTCTGATGATTAATAATATAAAATATCTTCCTCAACAAGATTCAAAAGTGAGTTTACATGACTTAGGAGTTGCTCACTCGCTGCGCTCATTCCAAAAACTTCCCTCTCTCTACACTTACTTTGCAAATTTTCCTTCACATGTAAACATACTTTTTTTTTAGAACAAAATAATTATGAATAATTTCACCTTTTTTTAGCCAAAAAGTCTTCACACCCATTTTCCCAGTACCAGAAAAAATTACACAAAAGTTTTTTCAAACCAAATAATTAATTTAATAATTTTACTTACAAAAAAAAAGCAAAAAAAAAAAAACAACCCACCAAGAAAGTTGTTAATCCATGCAAGAAAGTGTTCGAGCCAGAGCAATGAAATTCAACTCAAAATTGCGCATGCGCCCAATAATATTTTTCACGTTGTATTGGAATTTTCTAATTTATTTTCAGTTAAGAAACATTAAATAACGTATTTTTCGACTGGTTGTTGCAAAATAGTATATTTCGCTCACATTGCGCTAGAGCTGCGAATGCTAATTTTCACAACACACGCGCATGCATGATTAGGGAAGATATCTGATTAGTTAGATGGGAGGAGCCAAATATTATCGCTTCGGGAGCAAAATGGTTTTGCTCCCCCTCAAATATTTTTGCTTCTAAGTGAGAAATTGTAGATTTTGGGCCTTAAAAACAAATACCAAATCGCGCATTTTGAGACATGGGTTGCGAAAAACATATTTTACTTTTATATTTCACGATCAATATGATCCTCTGAAATAATCAAGGAGATGAGTTTAATTTCGAGAATGGCTAAGCTAGTGAAAGAATAATTATAAAATGAAATTTTTCTTTGAAATCATGTCCGTAAATCCGGAGAGGGTAAGAAAAATAACGACTCCCTTCAAAAATGTTCTGAAATTAATCCCCTTCAATAAAGTCTCCACCAAGTAATTCTTTCAAAATATAATCAAGGAAAAGTTCGCCTGAAAAACCGAAAAACTTTTTCAATATGCCTTTCAACTTTCGTGCCTTTCCACTAATTGAAAACTGGCGTAGGTCTACCTATGCTCAAAATTACGAAGAGGTGGAATTAAAGCTATACGAAAACCTTCAAGAACGTAAGAACGTTTTCTGATAAGGCTCAAACAATTATAAGTGATACTCAATCACGCTGATGGTTTCAATTTCTAGGTATACAAAAAATTAACTACACAATGCCAAAAAACGAGTTTTAAATTTCAAATTTTTACAAAGCTTCTAGTACGGCCATGAGAATATTAGTTAACCCAAAAAGCTGAACGAAATATAATTTCAAATGTCATTGATAGTCGTTTTCCACAGTCATTACAAACGAAGGATAAAATTCCTTTTTTCCGGTACGAAAATGAAGAAAACAGTAAACTAGAAAGCGAAATAAATTGCCTTTCCATTACAAATGAGGCTTTCATCGACAATGGAATTCTCTGGAACCAACAAAAAAAAAAGATAAAAATTCGTGAGCCTGGGATGGCGAAGATAAAATGTGAAAACAGCAAAACGTTAACAAGATCATGGTTTCCCCGGGCTGGAAGAAACCATGACCGTCGGTAACCAAAATCAAAGTGCAAAAAAAAAATGAACATAAAATCAAATGTACTCGTATTTACATTTAAAGGCTACCTTTTTTTCTCGCTTTCTCATTCTATTTTTTATACCGTCCACAGGACGCATTTGCTCTTCAGAAATCGTAGTACCGTCTTTCACACTTATACACTATCTACACTGTATCACTTCTTTGTCATATGATTTAGTTGATAAAATACTGACTTTTATTAATATGAACACACTTCAAGATCTAGACTATTCGTATCCTGCAACCGTCTTTCTGTCATTTTTTTCTTGACAACTCCTTTTTTTCCAATAGGCTAGCAGATTCCTATTAAAATTGATGGCACCTAAAGTGCTACAAAAAAACCTCTGACGCAGTAGCAACTCCTTTAGAAAAAGTAGGTTTTCACACAATAGAAAATTAGTTGGTAACGAAATAGGTACCTAACTAAAAAGTTAGTAATTGATCATAATTGATGGTCATAGAAAATTTTGTGACTTTTGACTTGAAATTACAGTTTAAATTTAGTTTCATCTTATTTTATTTGTTATCAAATCAATCCGTGAAAATTCGACAATTTCTTTATGGTGGGTGAATAAATTTTATTAATTTTACTAATTTCGTTTTAACTTGAAACCACCACAACAACCTTACACTCAATAATAAAAATGTGGACCACTGAATTGTACATCACTTCACAAAAATGTACCATTCAATGACAACAAATACAAAGCTTTTAATCTTGAGATTCCTCTTAGTCCATGGGGATTCTAACTCTTTTCTTGCATTTGAAATAACTTTTTTTCTGAACAGAAAATTTTGTCGCAGATTATTTCATGTTCGACGGAACTAATTCCAGTTATCACCAAATAATTCTGATCGACGAGTTAAGGGTAGGTACTGGTATCTACATATAATATCTATCTTATGCTTATGAATAGCTCTTCCGCTAAAATTAGACAATTTTGAATCGACAGAAAGAACCAATAACCAGGGCTGTCAAAGAGAATCAGGAGAACCGAAAACACTTAGAAACGGATGACCTGAGAGCCCAAAGAATCGGATAAACTGAGAATCGAGTATCCGGATTTTTAAGTAGGTTTTCTACGAAAATCTATTTATTAATTTTGTGCTTATGGAATGACCCAGGAGTGGGAGTACGTACGTTTTTCTTTTCCTGACCCAAGAAAGATTTTAGAACCATTTTTGAAAATTTATATGTATGTATGTACGTGTGTATATATGTATATATATATGAATGCATGTGTATATATATGTATGGATATATGTATATCTAATTCTTGTTAACACGATATAGGGCGTAATGTTTATTCGATGGTCACGAAATTTGGAACAAGCATTCGTATTAAGTCGAAGATGAGACTACTTGAATTTAGGGAAAATTGGTTTTACGTAACGTCAGAGATGGGCAATTATGTTGCAGTTTTGAAAGTTTTATGGCTCTAAAAAACGAGATTTCGAAACAATGATTACGAAATTTGGAACACACATTGATTTAAACATATTCTAATAACCTTCTAAGTTTGGTTGCGACTGGTTTTATGGTTCATGCCCTGGGGCTGTTGGAGGGGCTAATTTTCGATGTTGACTCACCACAACTTGCAATTCTTATCCGATAGTCACGAAATTCGGTACAAACAACACAACTGACATAAGGGTAACCTCTACCAATTTCGGTTTCAACTGGTCAATTTGTTCCCAAGTTATAAGTCATTCAGTGTGATTTTTTCTATTTTACTCTTCAGATAACAGCCAAAAAAAATACATTTTTCAAGCTTAAAACGAAAAAAAATTTTTTTCAGCCTCACAAAAGCAGAATTACTTTAAAAAGTCAATTTAATCTCTCCACCCACTCACACACCACAGTTGTTTTGCAGATTCGAACCCTATACCCCTGAATTACCAGAATTATGTCTTTGAGTTTAACCAACTGGGCCCAATTCGTTTTAATTATATTGGAGTTTTAACGGGATTAGAACTGGCATTGATCAAATTTGTTTCGTTGTAAAGATCAGTTAGTGATGTTCTATGTTCTGATACAGTTGTCTTTCTACTCTTTGGACAAAATTCATAATTCTTTCTCTCGAAAACCTACTTTTTCAAGCGAGGCTTGCTGCGTTAGAGTTTTATTGTCTTACTTTTGTACCTCAAAGTGAATAAATATTTTTGTTTTTGCTCTGCATGACATTTTTTGAAAAAAATTTATGGTAAAAAATTCGTTTCTAGGGGTCTTTAGTAAGTAACCGATTCTCAGAATGGCGGTTTCAAATTCCAATACCCGGTTCTGAAAATTAAGAGAAAAGATTATTTTCAAACAGATACTTTTTTCTAGAACAGGGTACCTAGTTCTTTGAATAAGTGTTGACGGCACTAATAATAACCCATGAAAATTGATCGCAGGAAATTTATTAAACAGAAAATCTTGTCACCAAAAGCATACTATATTACTCGTTCGACATCTTTATAGGCATGAAAAACATAAAAACGATCAACGCCACAGCAACATGGATCGATAGAAAAAAAATCATAATCCGCTGAGGATATTTTTCAAATAACCCACCATGAGATGATTGAGTGAAAAAGTTTAAGAATCAATCGATGAATATTTTCAGATATTTGAGTTTCAAAGCAGCCCTTAAATTATTATTTTTTAAATATCCAAAAATTATAACAGTTTCAGGATACTATTACCATAGAAATGCAGTAACATTAGGAAATAATTTGGGAAAAAGTGCAACAAGCTGAAATGTGGTACACAAGTCCACTTCCTTCACCGTCCTAAACATCATACGAAAAGTCCCGACGCGTCCTGTGAGAGCTTCATCCCCTGGGGAGTTAAAATGTTGGTGCATAGCAACTTTTTGCATTTATCTCACTTATGTGCGAAAAATTATTCGAAAAAAATAAAAATTATCAATTTTTTTTGTCATAGGCACAGTTTTCGCAAAAGGACAATTAAAAATACCAATTTTTCTGTTAATATTTATTTTCAATACATATAATAATCACATACAATGTAATGCATCCATGCTAATCCAGTATATGAGTTCAGTTCTTCAATGATTTTATTCAAAGTAGATAGATACACATCTAAGTAAAATTCTCTCCCTTACCACATTTCAACACACCACCATTACAACTGATTTTTAATGACATTTTTATAAGATATATTGTAGTTTATACACGTAATCTAAGTCAGTTGGGGAGGTGGTATTGAAATTCAGTAAGGGGAAGGATTTCACTACAGGTATCTAGCTATACACTGCGAATCAAATTAGCCATATTTTCAATTGTATTAATACAAAAACTAAGCGCCAGACAAAAAAAAATTGAATCTATTTTTACAATTTTTTTTAGGTTTTTTTAAATTTTGTTTCAACAATTTTTTGCTTGGATGAAAAATAGACGAGATAAACGTGAGAAGCTGCAGTGCGCCACCATTTTAACCCCCTAGGGAATGACATTCGCACCAGACGAGGTCGGACTTTTGGTATGTTATTTGAGACAATGAAGTGGACATGTGTACTGAATTTCAGCATTTGAAATTTTTCTCCTAATCGAGCCATATTTAGAGCTAAAGCGACTGAACTACTAATACAAACAAGGACAATAAATTCAAGGTTCTTCGCTACAACTGATATTTCCAACTGGATTCTCGATATATATTGGACTCAGATCCGCACAAAAATGCGAATTTGAATCTTCGCTGTCTTAAACGTATTTAACGACACTAACTTTCGATATTTCCGTCCACATCGACGGCAAATTCATCAAAAAACAACCAAAAATTCCATAATCACGAACGGCTGGATCGACATTATCAGAAGAGGGTGCCCCTGCCCCACCATGCGTACGCATACCGCACACCAATTCGAAAAGTTTTCGAAATTCAAGTAATTGACGATGAAATAACAACGTTCGACGAATAGTCGTCCTTCTCCCCAACTATCCACGCGTTCATAATGTATGGAAATCTCGATGCTTCACTGATATAAGATTTTCACTCATGTTCGCCCAATTCCAATAAATCATTTCCAGCCGCGCAAAGTTACCGCCTGAAATTAAACGTCAACAATATCTCCGTCGACGTGTGTTTCAATGCAACCAAAAATTCGACGTTTACATGATCGGAAAGGTAGGAAGAGGCGACGGGGGCTGGTGACACATTCAATTATTTCTCACCAGCAATCATTTATAATGGTTTCCCATGGAAAACGATACCTACGCGTGAATAGCGCAAAAGTGAAATCGATAGAAGGTTGCCCTTCACTCTACCAACACTGTCGCCTTTCAGCCACCAACTCGCCACACTTCAGGGGTGGTTTTTTTCGCACTTGTTTCAGTATACAAATCATAAGGCTAGGCCGACGATAGAACTTTATTTTTTATTTACTTCACTGTTTTTTCTTCTGTACTTTTCGCAGCGACAAACGAACACACACACACACACACACACACACACACACACACACACACACACACACACACACATACACGAGCGTTAACAATGTATTACATACATGTATATGTCTTCAAATGCGGCAGGACGAAAAGAAGTTGGAAACAAGAAGTAATTCATTTTGTACACGAAGGCCTTTGGCTGGAGAAAAAAAATTTCCTTTCATACAATTTACAACATTATTGTCAAACGTATTTCGGCGATAGGACACGGGGGAACACTTCAAACTCTTTTTACCTAAAATACGAAGTTATGGTAAAACGACCTTTTCGAAACAGGTGCTGCAATACTTGCGCACATTTCCAAGTCTACGGTTTACACAAAAGTAAATAAAATATGGAGAAAACTTCGGCAGAAACATTTTGCCGGAAAATGGAAACGAAATGATGAAGATGATTTCACCGCCACGCTTCCAGCATACTGGATACCTAAGGACTTCGTTTGCAGCGTCGTAACGACGACACACCTCCTTTCTCTGCACCGGCCAAGTTTTTCCATAAAACTGTTCGAATTTGAGTTCCGTACAGCCGAATTGAGTAGTAAATATACGATTTAAAATCTGGCCACACAGAATTCTCTCTATGGTCGTTGTCAAGTCCTCAGCGATGACTTTATTTTACGCACAGCTCACACACGTAGGAGAAGAGAAGGATCCACTGAAAAATCTCCGAAAGTTTGATAACCTAAGGTATTGTAATGATATTTTCATACATATTATTTCAAAATATTCTCGTACTTTATTAATTCGTATTTTCCCACATTATTCTTCATATTTCCGTCTATTTACACTTCCTTTCATTCACGTCATTTAAGACTAGTTCAAACTTGTCTTTCAAGTCTTGACTTGTCTGATGAAATCACCTCCGGTACACCATAAACTGTTTTCGGCTATATTCCACGATGTCATCTTTTCTACGAATATATTTCGATACCTTGTAATAATTCCAATTCTTATTAATTTCTTAAACACTCCTACTTTTGTCATTTCCTTTTAATTTCATTGATTTTACCTAAAATACGTTTTCCTCAAACAACCAATCATATTCATATCTCCCACAATACCCAATTCAAATCACTCGAACTTCACCCTTATAAATAGTCTAATGTTCTTTATATTAACATCTATTATTAATCAATTCATTATTACTCTTACGTTGTTCATACTTTGTAATAATCTGTTCACCTTTTTATAATAATATACTCTTAAACTACTATTGTGTTTATTTGTAACAACTATACCATTACAGGTATACATTCAAACCAAGACAGAAAAGTAAAATTCATCGAGAGAAGCGTGAAACTCTTTTTCGTTAATTCCGACACTAAAAGCACTGTTCTTCTCAAACCTACGACGCAGCAAAAAATGAGAAAGAGTTAGACATTCGAAACAAGGCTGAAAACAGTAATGGCACTGTAAAAAAAGGGAGTTTCAGTTGTTCTATCCACATTCTAGCTAAATTACGTTAAAATCTGCTAACAAAAAATCAACCTCACGGTGGTAGTTCCAGCAGGGACCTAAATAGATTTTCTTTTCTGACCAAGAGCGTAAATAAGGGGGTGTCTGAAGGTCTGGGCTCCCCTTAACAAAGAAAAATAGGGCTCGACGTCTACAAATTTTTTTTTGTCAATTTTGTTAATTTTTGTATGGGGGTGGTCAGAAGAGATCATTGAGAACGTGTGGACCACCTCCTTACGATGGACCTATCTACGTCCTTGGTTTCAGATCAAAAGAAACTTATAGACATGCAGAAGTTAAATGCTGTCCAAGGGCGTTCCAAGATGTCCTCTTTTAAGAGGAATGGTCTCAGTCTAACAAATTGCTGACTGACAGTAATTAGGCAAACTGAGCATTCAAACTGACCTCCCAAAAAGTTTATGAGTGGGGATGACGAAAATTATCTGTTTCCTGAGAAATGAAAACAATTTGTATCGATTTGCCATTTTCTCCTAATCTTTTTTCAAGTATATGTTACAGGCTAAGTGTGAAATCTCGAACTAAGGTTAGAAAAAGTATAAAATGAAGCTATTTTCCTGTCTGAACAAGCATAAATTACATATACTGGGCTAGTGCTACCACATAAGATGGTAGTTTTATTTTCATCAGATATCATTTCAATGAGTAAAATAAATGTTCGTGAAAAATGAAAATAGAAGATACAGGCTGTGTTAGTGGTTTTTCCAGGAATTTGAGAAAACAATAAGAGATAAAGCTGAAATTTTCACGGTAGAATGTCTTTAAACAGTTGAAAGTCTCATATAAGTTTGGTCCCCATTAGTTCCATAGTTCTCCAGAAAACTGGGGGGAATAATTTATTGGATAAAATTTTGTATTCACATATAAGTTTGGTCCCCCTTAGTTCCATAGTTCTCCAGAAAACTGGGGGGAATAATTTACTGGATAAAATTTTGTATTCACAGCTTTGAGAAAACTAAAAAAGGGAAAAGATAGAAATTTTCACGAAATAAAGTCCTCATATACGACCAGGTCTGATAAGAGTTTGGTACTTATTTGTTCAGTCGTTTCTGAGATAACTGGAGACTAAATAATTCCCTTGAAAGGGTTTTTCTACAATTCTGAGAAAGCTACAAAAAGGATCGGACTGAAATTTTGACGAGAGATAATCCTTATATAATTTCAAGAAAGATAAAAAATTGATGCCCATCATGTTATTAGCTTCGAAGAGAACTGGAACAAAAAAAGGAGTTCAAGAAAATTTTTTGATACTACGTTTTTGAGAAAACTACAAAAAGAATAAAGTTGAAATTTTCTTGAAAAGTACTCCTCATGCTCCCGCAGGCCTGCTAAAAGGATGGTGTTTATTTTTTCAGTAGTTCCCGGGAAAACAGAGGGTAAATAGTTCTGAAAAAACTAAAATTTTTCACATAATTTTGGGAAATTTGAGATTCTGTTTTCATCGCAGCGATGAACTCGAAATTTTGAATTGTGGATCAATTGGCAAACATGGTTTTCAAGCGAAGTTCTGCTGCGCCAAAGTTTTTTTCTCTCATTTCACGAGAGAGTGCTGATTGCCGGTTTTGCAGACATTTTAAAATTTTTGGCCAAGTGTTCCGAATTACACACAGAAAAAAACCTTTAAGGAGTGCACACTTCCCCACACTCCCGTTTTGAAAGCCTTTGATTTTTTCTCCTCGTCCTTCAATTTCATACCGAAAAACATTTCAACAAAGAAGTAGATTTATTTACCATACCAAATCTACGCAACCCATTGACAATTTCGCCAATAACGCAAACGGCTCAATTTTCATTTGAAAATTTCATTAAAAAAACCGATCGGAACATTCGAAACATCAGTGAATCGGAAATTGAGTTGTATTGTATCATTTGTGCCGTTCAGTAGTACTCGTAACATAAATTCGTTTATAACGTTGTCATCGTTCTTCATACTGCATAAAAAAATAAAAGAATGGAAAGAAGGAAAATGAGGAAAATGGCGAAGGAAAAAAGAAGGAAGAAAAAAGGCGAATAAAATTTTCGCCTTTTGTTCGCATCGTCGATGTTTACACAAGAGCCAAACTCATTGCCTTCCATGACCTAATATTTCGACCTAAAGCATGGCTGGTGGTGGGTTCCACAGTTTCTCCTCTCCATCATCGGCTTCCACAGCACCACTTTGTACGTCAAGAACGAAATACACGTATGTATGACAGAGAAAAAGGTTCGACGGTCGAGCCATACAACAATAATCGCTATTTTCACAACCATTTACTCTTCTCACTCAAGTGTCACTGACGCGAGAGCCACAAAACGAAATCGCGAGTACTTTTACCCCACCCCCAATTCTTCACGCTTTCGTCGCGATGTTCAAGTAATTCAAGTACCCAAGGCCCAAGGTACAACGTTTTCGTCGTACTTGAAAACTTAAAAACATTTTCCTAGAAGGCTATTTTTACGAAAGTAGGTACTTTTTTATTGTAAACCTACATATAATTTTTTCATTCAATTGTTCCCTTTTTGAGACCTTTTATTTTATTTTTTTTAAATTTTGCGCCACCAAGTAGTTATAAAAAAAAGTTTCAGATTTTCGAACGAGTTATTTTCCAATAAGAGCAAAACGAATGATGGAAAAGTTACCTACTTTTCATCGGAATGCCGAAATTATTCTAACGTAGGGATTTCGCTCGTTTTCCCGCAGGGGGTTTTCTTCGGCGGGATATTTAACTCTGGCTGATTTACATAAAAAAATTCGTTTGTTGACTGCACGTAAAAAATAAATTCAATTTAACAGCCCGACAGCAGTTCCTCGTTTCACCTTTCGAAAGTTCGCATATTCGATTCATCTCTACGCACAGAACTTGGAAAAGGGAAACATGTGCAACGCTGACGAAGGTTAAAAGTAAAAAATTACGCGTATATTTACTCAAACCGAGAGAGGAAAAAAAAAAACAAAAAACTATATCCAAGAATAATGATTAACGAGCTTCTAGGGGGTGGGTAAGGAGGATTTTCAAATACACATTCAACGCAGATACACCGACGACCCGGCACAAAAGGGCTGACAAGAGCTTAATGAATCTGGTAGAAAACACACACGCCACTTTATACCGAAATTTTTGCTTTTCGACCACGAAAAAACGGTGTGGTCAGAAACCGGAATAAGGTCTGTATTCAACATCAACGTACAAACCCACGCAGACGAAAATAGGTTTAGAACCTTCTTGAATGCGATCATCGCTGATGTAGGCTACGATTTGCGGTCAATTACCCTTATATAAAGGTTATATATACAAACCAATACACAAAAGAGCAACTTCTCAACTTCAGAAAAAAAAAAAAAAAAAACTAAGGCACAGCAATATTTTTCAAGAAAATTCAGTTTGCCAATTTTCATCTACAGTATTCAAAAATAAAAATAAAAAAATTTAAAACATAAATTAATGCAGTGCAGAAAAGATACTATATAACCCCTTATGAGGTAGAAACAAAATAGTATATTTCACTACATGAGCGCAAAGTGAGAAATCCTCGACAAGTTCAAGTTTGTAGCACTCCCCTATGGTTCAAATTACAAACATCGAAATAGTGGGGGGGGAGCCAGAGACATACGAATAAACTGATGTCCAATGCCCCGATCAAAGACATGATAAAGATAGAATGTTATAAAATTTCAAAGTCTGATATTTGTAACTGCGCATGTGTCGTATCTCGACAGCGTGTTTGTATTGGTATAGAGATGTCTGTTTTTACTACAAAATATGCACAGCTTTGGCTGCGCAGAATACTGAACGATGTTGACTTTTCATTGATGATGATGACTGTTGAAGATATTTTTTACATTTTTGTACCACAGCAAATATAGAGAGTTGGACATCTCTTTAGCTATATGTCTCTGAGGATGGCTCACTTTGCAAACACTACTTTTCCCAACACATCTCCTATCACATTGGTGAAATCACCTGATTGGTTGATGGGTGAAGCAAAAAATTTTGGTGGCGGGTGTAACGCATATTTTCATCTATTTTTAAATATGACGAACAAATTTGTCTACACGTTTTCAAATACCAAAAATGTAGGAATTCATCAATAATGAAAACATCCTTTAGCTCTTTGTAAACAACCACTAAATTACCCGTATTTAATTTTACATATATAGATATAACGTCTGTATACTCATGACCTAATTGTGACTGCCCCTCGAGTATATTGCGAGTCAGCACAACCTTATAATAACAATCCCCTACCTCACTTAGCCTATTTGACACGTACACTTACATACCCCAAACGAGTATATAAACCCTCGATTCGAAGGAATAAGACACAGTTCTTACTTAGTACCTACAGCCTCTCTTATAGAGCTACTAGTTAATAGACAGTCTTGTCTAAAGGGTTGTAATCCCATATGTTAAATCTATTGTGTAATAATTAACGTATTATTTAATGTACTATTGTCGTACGAATTATTATTTTATTAAAAGTGTTAATTCCACCTTGTGTTTTAAATATTATTGAGTCTCTCAAATATGTTAAGGTCCACAATAGCTGTGGATGATAAACCAAATATTTAAATTATTATAGAGGTATTGATGCTTGTCCAGTGTTAAATATCTCGTGTATTGTGTAACACTGAAAGTGGTTCTAATTAGATACATTACCACCTCTTTTGGCTGTTACAGCGGGAGCAAATACAGGTTTTGTTCCTATCATCACATTTTTTCTCTCTCTATCAAAATTCATAGGTCACAAATTCATAATTCTGTGGTTAAAAAGGAAGCACAAAATTATTTACTTTGCGGCATGTTCTGAAAAAAAAATATTTCAAACAACAAAGACAATCTTAGAAATTTTAATTTGTTTTACATTTTTCAGAAGAACTTTATGGAATCAATAGGCACCAAATTCCTCTCACACTTGGTCTAACTTAAGAACTACATTTCCTGAAAATTTCAGCCCTACCCCTTTTTTAGTTTCCTGAAAATCCTGGAAAATTTATTTTCCAATAATTTTTCTTCTCCATTTGTCTCTGAAACTACTGAACAAATAGGTATTAAACCCGTAACAGACTTTCAAGAGTACTCAGGCGGGTAAGAGTATGCACTTAAATTTTTACTCTCTGAATGCACCAATCTGAAATATGTCAAATATATAATGAACAGCCCCATATACAGACCTAGTGTACTAAATAACAAGATATTAGGTTGATTGTATGAGTTGCAGTATTATAAAAAATGTTTTTTTATGTTTCTTTACTATTTTCTGTGATGACATTGCAAGACAGACTTTTTTTTTTTAAATTGTCCTCAGAAAATCAATAATATCTACAGTGTATGTATCTAAAAACATACCCAGGAGAAATATTTAGTAAAAGTACAATGCATATTCATTAGAGACATTTTTAAAAAACAAGTGTGAGCTAGCTACGAGTACGCAGATAGCCTAAAGGCATGATATCAATGCTTAAAACAAGCTATTTTGTAAAGAAAATATGGAAACGGTTAAAACTGATTCATTTCACAAAGATATTTTCATGTGTCCTGCTCATGAAGAAGATTTATAAATTAGAGGAAAATTAAGGGAATTATAATGCACATTTTGAGAAAATTGGTGGCATAAAGATTCTAAAGCTTATAATGGGAAAGAGAAATTTTTACCAGTATTTGTTAATACCCAGATTTTACTATAAAAATGATACTGTTTCATACTTGATTTCACATTTTATAATTTTTTTGAATTTCAGTGGTTTTTGGTTTTTTTTTTCAAAGTGTGTACTCTTAAAACTTCAAGTGAGTACTCTTACCTGCCAAGGTGGATAAGAATACGAATTTGACTTATTTTTTTAAAAATTGAAATGTGAAATTACAGATCAAATTACAGAACTCAAACCAGCATTAAACTGTAACTAATAGATGATGATATTTCACAGAAAAATTTGCGAGGAGTGGGATTTTCAGGGGCGGCAGGGTTGACAATATAACACTAAGTGGGTATTCTTACCAGCCTTTCTTTTACATAAGGGCAATGTATCATGAAAATTGCAGCCCGATCACTTCGGTGGTTTTCTCAAAATCATAAAAAACCACTTCCAGAATTGTTTGTTCTGTTATGCCGGCAAATACTTAACCAATGAACAACAACAAACTCGTATCTGACCTGGTCCGGTACAAAGACCACTTTCGGCGAATATTTAAACTCTATTCCTTTCATAATTTTTTTAGAATCATGAACACATAAGTTTCTTCGGCAATTTTCGCTTTTCCGGTTTTCTCCAAAACTACTAAACTAATAGATACCAAACTTCTATGAGACTTGCACATACATACGAACAATGTATCGTGAAAATTTTAGGCCAATCTCTTCTACAATTTCCTCAAAATCCTAGAAAAATCACTTTTCCAGGAATTTTTGGTTCTTCAGTGTTCTCGCAAACTACAGAACCAATAAGCACTAAACTCCTATCAGACCTGGTCCTGTTAATGACTACCTTTCTGGAAAATTTAAGCCCTATTCATTTGATAGTTTTTTCAAAACCGTGAACACAAATTTTGGGCGATACATACATGCATGCATACGTACCCACGTACATGAAAAACAAATTAAGTGAAAAAGAAAAAATGGTACCAATCGTTTTCTTTTCTCATGAAACGTATAATTTTCATCAAACCCAACCCTAACCTCTTTTCGAGGTCAATTTTAATACCCTATTTGCAAGCAAACTGGGTAAAAATAGGCAAAGACAAGGGATCGAACGAGATTTTACTTGAATGTTCAAGAAAAACCCAGGCGGGAAATGCAGCATTTGTAGCTAATTAGTCATTCATGGGAGAAAATCTGTAATTCATGTAAGAAACGCTGCTCTCAATAATTTTTTTCAACAGGGTGAATTTACGCCGACCGCAGGTAGTGAGCTGATATACAATTGAGTAAAGAGGAAAATGCGTTGATGAGAACGGAAGAAAGATTTTACAGTTGAGGTTCGGTCACAATGCCGGATTTGGCTTTTTGCCGCCTGGAAACTCTACAAACTTTGCCACCACGAACTTGAACGTCAGTGAGAGTGTAAGATAAATGGTATAGTTATAACAATTTTAATAAAATTTCTTATTCTTATACTTATTTTCAAGGTAATGCACCTGAACTAAATATCAAATTTTATGAATAATCAAAAAAAACATGAAGTGAAAAATTTATCAGAAAATAACAGACAAAGTGAAATGAAAAATGAAACTACATCCACGTATAGGTAAAAGCAATAAAATAAAATAAATAATAATTCAAAATTTTTTTTTATTCGATAATAATACTGAAAAAAAATTTTTTTCTGCGGGGATTTAACAAAAAACTGAAAAATTTTCCGCCCTCAAAATCTCCTGACTGTAGGTAGAGTATTTGCAGGCTAATAAGAAATCTAGCACTGCGTTCGGACACACATCGCCATCAACGCAACATCCAGGGCTTTAAAAAAAAATCAATAAATTTTATTTAAAAAAAAAAACACAAAACAACCGACTGCGTTAATCTGGGTAAGTAGTTCTAATTAGTGGATGTGCTCAAATTTATGACAATAATTTCTTCAATCTTGAAATTCTCATTTTCTTCAATTACACCCTTATAATTTTCCAATTTTTAAATATGAATAACCTATAGGATTTTCTCCGAATGGTCAGAAATATTTTGAGTCGATTTTCATTAAAATTTATAAATGAAGACACTCTGAGCGAACGAAATTCAGTCAGTTCTGGAGAGAGGACATACCAAACATATAACCTCCTCCGTACGCAGTCGGTAAAAAATTGCACTCTGCTATCAGTCATCAACGCCACAACAGCACTATCGGCGTACGTCTTTCACTATATAGTACTGGACCAGTTAAGGACCTCAAGACCAATGTATTTTTTAATCCATGCCGGCGAAAAAGTAGGCAACCCTACCGTACGTTCTGCTTAAATTCACCAATTTGGAATACATCTGATAAAGACATCACTTAAATTCACAAGGATAGCGTACATAAACACAAAGCAAAATACGTCAAAAGGTACATTCTGGTTGCCTATTTTAGCGCCGACATGTCTAACCAGAAATCATCTTTCTCTACTGGTCCAGTACTATATAGTCAAAGATGTAGGTACGTACATCGGCGTCATCAATTTTTACATTTTTTGTGGAAAAACACCAGTCTTTCAGTCTGATATCAGAACACTTCGTATACGTGCGTCTGGTCACTAAAGCTCGACACCAACGAATGACATTAGGCCTGGACAATTAACATTTCAATTAGAAAATCACATGCCAATATAATGATTGCCGCTACAGCACACGAAACGGACACAAATGAAAAAACCGGACAACGTCAACAAATAATTAATTATTATTTCACAGTTAGTTACTTAAAACACTTGATTAACGTTTATGGTTTCGATTACACAATACCAGTTCCACGAATGTTCGGGAATTATTAACACACACATAAAAGGAGAAGTGTATAAGGTAAGATATTTTCATGCAAATATTCTAAAATCGCACAACGTGTATTTCAAGCAAACGAACCACCGACTGATTTTGGGTAACGTAAATATTTAATTCATTCATTTTCCCGCAGCAACTGTGTCCACAGTAAATAATCCCTATTAGTTTTACATAAATACAAAAAAGCAAATAAAATCAATGAATACTGCTTACTATCAGGAAGATACAAAGTTGAAACTGAACAACAGTACATCAACTATTTATTCTGGCGAACAATAAATGGGAAAAATTTGTATCATAAATATAATTATTCTTTTCGACTCGCTCTAATAGTAAAATTTTCTTTTAGTTTTTGTGATTTTTACACACGATACACATAGGTAACTATGTTAGCAGAAATCCGTGAATACCTCAATAATTTTCGATTTTTTCTCGTTGAACTTTCACTATCAATTCCAGTCACATGTGGAATACAAAAACAGATGTCTTTATCCTGAAAGCAAAAATCTTACTTCGACATTTGAAAAAAATAATGTCAATTAAAAAAAAACTAATTGAAAGTGTGTTCACCGTTAGGCGTTATCTTTCTGTAATTATTGGTTTTAATGAAACAGCGGTTAAATTACTCCTTATGTCACTATTGCAATACGGATAGTGGTCAAGTTGAATGTGTATCAAAATGAGGGGAAAAGAATACCAGCACACAAACTTGAACTAAATTGGGTTGTTGGATAAGTCCCCTTACAGTAACATACCAAACTTCGCACACTTCAAGCCTCTGGCAATTTTAAGGAGGGCGTATTCGTCCCAAAACTTTGTTTCTTCGAGTTTTTCTCCGAAAATTTCAATTTGGTGATAGAAAATAGATCCGTAAAAATTGTCCAACATAAAATTTCCCCAAAAAATAGTTCGACTAATTTTTTAGTCCAACGGCCACTTTTTTCCCCTCCAGAGAATCTTCAAAACAACCATTCTTTCTCGAATATGTGCAACAGCATATAATTTTATTATGTAGGGTAGGCGCACTAGTTTGTGACAAGTTAAGCCAAACTGCCACTTCAATATTCTCTCAAATGGCCATTATTCATTATAATTTTTTAAAACCTGGTTTTTTCAAAAGCTAGATCTATCAAAATTGTTGTAATGTAATTAATTTGCTCTTGTGAACTTTGTTTTTTTAATTTTTCAGTTTTTTGAAAAAAAACTACCAATTCCCTAGTTTGTGACAACCAATGCACTAATTAATTTGACAATTTGTACTAGTTTGTGACAACCAATGCACTAATTAATTTGACAGTTTGTACTAGTTTGTGACAACGTTTTATTAATCGAACTTACATATCTTTATGATGGATTACAAATTGTTTTAAACCTCTTTTACCATAATCCAGAGGCGGCGGAAGGATTTTTTTGATCTGATGGTACCTAAATCTGGTCACATCTTTTACAGGAGGATACCAATAAATGTACCCTTGTAGTTCACAAGATTCAGTTGGCCTTAGAAAATTGCCATAAAGAAAACCTTTTTTTGCCCTTATTATTTGATATGAATTTCCTTGATTTATTCTCTTCCACAAATTCTACCAGAACCCAGTCTTTGATGCTCACTTCAACCTGAAAAATAATGTTTGATTAATGTGCTTATATTTATTGGTGAGGTAGAAACTAGGTAAGTAGATACACAGTAGGGTAAATTTTTTTTTAATCAAAGAAAGGGGGTACACAGGTATGTAGGTGAGTACATAGGAATATAGAAAAGCAGCTCTTACGAAATTTTCGATGATTGAAGCTTGAATTTGATTAAATTTCAGAGCTCTTGCTGCAGTCTTCATTTTAGGTTTGTTTCGTTCTTCAAGTTGTTTCTTTTCTTTTTTCTCACGTTCCAGTGATTCCAGTTTCAGTTTTTTCTAAAATCAGGTGGGTAGGTAAATATTTTTAGTTGAAAAAAATTGATTTAAAATCAGAAAGCAAATGAATATATAAGTAGGTAGGTAGGTACGTACATTTGCGTTCAAATGAATATAGCAACATGGTTGGGGCTAGATCCCCATTTGCATTCCCTGTCACTAAAATAGTTAGGTTTTCCTTATTCGAATGCAAGCTGACATCATAAATGTTTTTAGAGCCTCTTGTGGCAATAACTGGTTCTTGTTTGGGATGCAAAAAAAATGCAGTCTCGTCAGTGTTGAACACTCTACACTTGTCTTAGAAAATTTCAAGAAAATCTTTCAAGTCATCGTATATCTAACAACATGAAAATTTAAAAAATAATTACTCGTTGAAATAGGTAGGTGATGTCAAATGAAAAGAGCAAGGATTACATACCTGTTTATACCATTCTCTAATGCTAGTTTCTGTTGCGGCAGTTTGGACTTTATGCAGGTACTCAGAATGCCTCATTGATAATTCGGGGTGTCACACCATGAAACTCGCCAACCATCATCTCCGAGGACCCTTATCTTTATCGAAAGTATGGACTGCTTGGCCAAATCCTTCATCAAACAGTTTTTTTGCAGTAAACAATAGCCCATGTTTTGTGAATAGAAAACCATGCCGAGCAATGTCTTGCAGCCACTCACAAATTTGTTTTTTGATTTCATCCCCTATAAATCACCAGACCATGTCAGTATAGAAAGTAATTATAAAGCATAATTTAGAAAGCAGTAATGAACAAACCTAGCATCGAGTCTGGCCCTGGTCTCTTAATTTCTTGTGGTCTTTGGCCTGTACATTTATAAACTAGAGTTGTTCTGGGAATGTTGAAATTCCGACTAACCACTGAAATATTTGCACCATTTTCAATTTCTTTTAGAGCCGTTTGTAATTTCCTCAGTGAGTAATTCAACCGTTTCATCTTTGTTTTAGGTTTCTGTATTAATTTAGGTTCTTGTCGTTCCTTATCTGAAATAAAAAGTTGAAAAATATTGCAGATAAGTGGTGTCACAAACTAGTCCTGTCGGTATTTTTAAAATGTACTAGTTTGTGACAGTTTATCATAAACCAGTGTTTTGAACTTTTGATTGTACTAGTTCAAACAAATGCGAAAAAATAATATTTATCATTTATTAAATCATATGATACTTACTTTTCTTCATACTGAGCGTCTTCTTAAACAATAATCAACAATTGACAGTAAATTTCAATGAAAAATAATATAGAACTCATAATCACAAACTGTCACACCAAAATCGAGGTCTAACTAGAAACACAGGAAATTTGATTGACTTCACGAAGCGGAAATTTCAACTGACAATCTTTCCTACAGAGTATACAACAGATCAAATATTGAGATATTTATGAATTGCCAAGTTTGCAAAGATCACAAAAAAAATAGATATTCCTTTTTTAGACTGATAAAAATCTTAACATTGATTGTTGAAAATAAATATGTCACAAACTAGTACATTGTCACAAACTAGTGCGCTTACCCTATGTGAAATACACATAACTCGTAATCATCACACTACTTAAATAATTAGTAAACCCAATACATATTTGCTACCCATCCATCGCCATTCCGTAATCCATTATCCCCGCCTCCACCTTTACAGCCCACCCGTTCTCACGAAGCAATGCTACCCTTCCACCCCTTCCACCCCTTCCATCACTTATCATACCTATTCTCGTGATGCAAAACTGTTAAAGCGGAGAGGATGATAAGAGGTTATGGAACGGAGGTGGATGGTTAACAAGTATATATTGGGTTTTATAATTATCTAAATAGTATGATAATTACGAATTATATTTCAGGTATAATTCTATTGAACATATTCACTGAACAATAGCGATTTTCAAGACTCTCTGGAAAAGGGGAGCATCCGACAAAAAAATGTATAGAACATTTTTTGTGAGGAAGTTTATGCTGAACAGTTTTTTACTGAGCGATTTCTGACATAAAACTGAAATTCTCGGAGAAAAAAAGAAAGAATCGAATTTAGGATGATTAACACCCCCTCCCTAAAATAGTAGGAGGTCTAGAAGGTGCAACTTCTGGTATGATATTGTGGGGGACCCATCCAGCAATCCTATAAAATTAAAATTTATGTGCTAATGGTTTTCTTTTTTATAAGATTTAACTGGAACACAGAATTTCAGTTTGAAGACCTCAAAAGTTGAGCCAAACCGGGAGAAAAAATGGACATTTACATCAATCGTAAACTGAAATTTTTAGGAAACGTCCGTCTTTAGATTTAAATGAATAATCACTCAAAAAATAAAATAAATAGACATAGACGAAAACTCATAAAATTTGTAAGATAGACTATTACAAGTGAGAAAAAAACAGAAATTGGTATCTTTCTCGAATTCTCACTTTCCGTCTGAACAAACTTCTCCAATTTTTTAATTAGTCAGAAGACAAGGAGTAATTCGGGTCTATTTGTCACAATTAACAGAAACGAAATTTAAGCTAGGCTTTATCCTTACCTGCTCGCATTTCCCAATAAGTTTCTCTACCGAACGAAATTTCAGTGAAATGCACTAATTTATTCCTCCTACTCGAGACAAATGAGGCAATATTTCGAACGAAACTCCCTGATCTGGGACTACAAATGCACGAATTTCCAACACTTTTGGAAAAAATATTAATTACCAAAGCAAAATAAAAATAAATTGGTTAGATTGTGGAACCAGAGCCTCAGAAGGGGGTAAATAATATGTTTTAAATAAAAAGCTATTTTCAAGAAAATGTTTGAAGAGGGCGTCAGGGCCATATCCATGTGCGGGGGGTACTTCGTTCGTCGAAAACAACGAAGGTTCTGAAAAACACTAAAATACTCTTATGTTTGAGAGCATAAAAAACTACAGAGAAGTTTTTTCACGAGCGAAACGATCAAAAATTTTTCATCTTTTTATAACCCCTTCCCAAAAGTAAAACCTACATACGGAATCGAGAAGGCCCGAAAGTTTATTCTCAAGGGCCTGAATTTTCTCTCCAATGTATTCTTTGAAAATGTTACCACCTACTTTGATAATATTCATACAGCTCAAAATATACAGTAAAATCATCAAGAACATGCAATTTTTTCAAGAAATTGAAATTTCTTTATGAAAGGAGTTTTCGGTGGTAGAACATTTTTCTAGCAGACTAAAATCAAAAATAGTAAGAAACCTAAAACGTTAGAATTATCAGAATTATATTTCAAATGGAATTACTAACTACGTTGTTATAAATATCTAATACACATAATTATTACTCCCGATCTCCTAACTACGAAATATTACTCACAATAGATATCTAATAATTTTTTCAAAAAAAAAAAAAAAAAAACCCTCCTGTAACAGCCAAAAGAGGTGGTAATGTATCTAATTAGAACCACTTTTAGTGTTACACCATACACGAAATATCACGTACTTGAAAAGCAGTAATACTTCTAACATAAATTCACGTTTATCATCCACAGACTATTGTGGACCTTAACATTGGTTAGAGACTCAATAATATTTAAAATACAAGAGTGAGTTTACACATTTAATAAAATAATAATTCGTACATCACAGTACATAAATATACGTTAATATTTATACATATACAACCACAATTCAACAAGCAAGACTATCTGTTCACTAGAGACTTCTACTAGAGAGGTTCCAGGTACTTAGAAGTAGCTGTCGAGGAACTGTGTGTTATTCCACTGAATCGAGGGATTAAATACTCGTTCAGGGTATGAAAACGTACGTGTCGGATAGGTAAAGTGAGGTAGGGTGTTGTTATTATAGGGTTGTGCTGACTCGTCGAGTACTCGATGGACAGGCACAATTAGGTCATGAATATACAGAAAGTATATCTATATTCATAAAATCAAATACGGGTAATTTAGTGGTTGTTTATAAAGAGTTATAGGATGATTATTGTTGATAAATATCTACGTTTTTGGTATTCGAAAATGTGTGGATGAATATGTTCGTCATTTCTAAAAATAGACGAAAATATACGTTACACCTCCCTCTCTGCTATTTTATGAACATTCCGTGACCTACCAATGCACACGTAGATCATAGATAATTGCACAATATGTGCAAAATTCTGGAATAATTTAATTAATTAATAGATTTTCGTGAAGAATAAACTGTTTAATGAAATGTCTATCCACTTGTAAAAATCAATACTAACAAGATCTAAAATTCAATAAGTCAGTACTGAAGATAAGTAGGAAACAGGGCGGGTAATAGTTCCACGCAAGAAGTCAAATTATGCCTTATCTCATATAGCAGTTCCACGCAGTTTAATGTATCAGTTCAGAGAAGTATACAATCTTCACAATTAAGATAAAAATTTATTCTTCAGAGTGATTATCGGGGAAGAAAGAGAATATCATACTAAATATCTAATATTTTGTGAACCAACTGACCAACTGAAACCATAATTGGTAGGTTTGATCCTTATATTAAAGTTATAGGTAATATTTTCATCAAATTTCGTGGGTACCGAACAAAAATTTCAACTTCTATTGAGTTTCACAAAAAAAATTAGTCTCTCCAACATCTCCAAGGCATAAACCGTACAGCCAATTGCAATCAAATTTGATAGGATGTTAGAATAGTTTTGAATCAATTTGTGTTTCAAGTTTTGTGACTATTTCTTGAAAATTGTTCATTTTAGTCATTATGCTGTTAAAAATACAACATAATTGTCCATACCTGATATACCATAAAATCAATCGGTACTAAATTCGAATGGTCTTGTCTTTGACTTAGTACTAGTGTTTGGTCCAAATTTTGTCACAATGGAACAAAAATTATACCCTGTACGATTTTAATAGGAATGGTAAGTACATACGTACCTACATACATACATATGTATATACATCCGTACATACGTACTGAGGCGTCCCAAATTGATCGCCTTATTTCATGAGGCGATTGAAATTGATTTGCTCATAAAGTCAACCTTTAATATATAGTGGTGTTTAAATGCTAATGATGTCACAATGTCATAAAACTAGGGCATCATGCAGCCAAAACACTGAATTGAGAGGTCTTGATAGTATGACTTCAAGACATTTTATTTTTTGACTTTGTCAATATCTTAAGGCTGAATTCTTCTTGACTTGAATTAAACTTCTTCGGACACGAAACACAGCTTACAATTGTCTTCATATCTCAGCAAATTAATATGACAAATCAACAATAAGCTGGGGGTGTTGACAGAAGAGCCTAACTAAGTTTTTGATCCAAAGAGGTTTGAAACTTACAAAAACAAACAGCAGAATTACTTTGTGAAAGACTATAATTACAAAATAATTACAGTGTCAACAAAGCGGATAAAGAAAAGTGTACAGTGGAAAAAATAAAAAGATAAAAAAAAAGCTATTGTAGATAACAAGTAGGACAAACCATCAAAAAATACCTTTGTCTTCATAAGTGATGGTTGTTGTGTGGTGTAAAAGACTCCTATCATGAAACTTTAGGCTTAGGAGCTTTTGGTTTGTGTGTGAGGTGAGGTGAGGTGTGGTGAGGTGAGGTGAGGAAATTAACAAACATAGATGAAATCAAATTCACTATGCGCGAGAGAAGGCTCTACACGGCCTTTAACTAACAGAGCAAAGCAGTTATCTCGAACTAAGCTTGTCTTAATTTTGTTTTCAACACACCAAATTTCCCTCCTAACAGATGCCAGGAACTCCATCTGATTATATTGTCGACTGAAACTTCACCTCGTAGGTATTTTTAAAAGATTACCTTGAAGTGCAATATGGAAACTGATAATACTAGAAATGACCTATGTGTCATCACAACTGATCCTTCATGACGAAAGAACATTCCTAATTTGTCTTTTGTCTTCAACTGAACCCTACCAGAATTTGAACTACCATTCTAGTTTATCTTCAAGGTAGATCAAGTTGAAGTGAATCTACATCCACAGATGGTATACTTATAAATTGCCTATGCGAGGACTTTAACTTACAACTTGAGACATGGACCTCCTACTATCCACCTACACAAGAAGGACTACATTGCAAAGATGAACCTAGTACCGGGTATCGCCAGAACAAGAGTGAGTAAAAATTAGAATTCATCTTTGCAAGTTAGTTCTTCTTGTCGGCAAGATTTCCCCACTTATTGTCTGCTTAATTGCCTTCAAACATGAGATGTCGATAATACATAAAAAGAGAGAGAAATTAATATATATGCAACTAATAAAAATGTAAGATAGAAAATATACATGTCAACATATAATAGGCAAAGCGCACGTGTATGAATGATAAAGCATAATAAAATAAAATATAATATGACTGCAAACTACGTGTATGAATGATAAAGCATAATAAAATAAAATATAATATGACTGCAAACTGTAAGCAAAGCGTGGAGAAGCTAAAGATAAAGCGTATGAAGTTGGCTGCATTCATGTCCATCGATGGGTTTTTACTTTGTATAAAATTTGTGTTCATCTCTATTTATTCAATGGCGCCAGTCTGTCGGATCGAACCAAATTATTTGTCAAAAATTGTCTAAATATGAATGAGTCGATACTGAAATAAAATATATTAAGAATCGTCTAAAAAAGAATCGAATTCCATTACTGTCGTCATGTCTTCATCTGAGTATGAGATCAAATTTGGATATTATGATGTCCGAATTAGAATTTCATTTCTGAAAAACTGTCTTCAAATTGTGACGTCATTATCAAGTTCAAAATAATTTTTATTTTGAGTCCAAAATCTCAGACTTCTCAGTAAATATGTACACGCCTACGCTCACGCACACACACACAATGAATTTTAAAAAATGGTGCCAAAAGTTTCGTTGGGTCATGATAAATGCGCGAAACTGTATGATTTATAAAATAGACTTGGCGTGGAATTGGCCCACTCCTGGGAAGGTTTGGCTCCCAGGAAACTACTTCATCAGACCAGTAACATTCAGTAAGAATTTCTCAGAAAAAATTTACATGTTGAAAAAAAAACAAAAAAAACTGTACTGTTAATAACCTCCTTTTTTTTGAAAACGGTTAAAAGTACTCGAATCTGCGACTGCTTTCAAAATTAGCAGATTTACAGGCTGATTTTCTTGAATGAGGGTGACTCCCTCCCCTCAACCCACGGTCGGAACGTTCCTGCATCAAACTAAAAAACAAATAACCGAGCCAATTAGCATGTTTCGTGACAAAGCTGTAGAGTTCGATGATGAATTTTGGTTGTTCTTTCTCCAGCATTTCACGAGAAGAGTTCACGGTAAAAGACACACTGAAAAGTATAAGAAACTTTTTAGGAGAAAGTAATTCACTTAGTCACATGCACTGACGCAGTAACAGAGAGCCTGATTCTCGCACTCAAAAAAAAAAAAAAAAAGCATCACAATTTGTTGGGCTGGACCTAATCTTTCTTACCGCCCCCCCTGTAATACTACGAAATACTTCTTGTCAGAAATTATTTGAAATATTAAACTGTCTTTATTCTGTAAGGAAATATTGCACTCCATTTCGTAAACTCGTAACAGTAATTCGTTCTTCTTACCAACTTTATATTTCACTCTGTGATGACGTCACTCTCAAGATGAACTTCCACACTACATATGTACTTAGATTCAGTTTTACTTCGTATTCATTACGCTTACGAGACAACCAACGGACTGGTCTATTTTTGGAGTTCACTCCTTCACCACGCAGGACCTCCACATGGTTGCCTCAAACAGTATTGGATCTTTTTGTGAATAGCCAATTATTTTAATCCTAGCATGGTCATCAATTTGTAATTTTTAAATCACTACTACTGATTCTGATTTATTATCAGAAAAATCAGTTGCACAATTTTATCGCCAATGTATTTTAAAATCGTTAAAACCTCTTCGTTCGTATTTTCTGATTTCATGCTGATTAATTATCAATTTGGAAATCGAATAGGTAGGTACCTGATTGAAAATTGTTGTACTGAAATTGTGGCGGCCCATTTTTTCGCTGGAAAACGTAAATTTCAATCAAATTCGTTATTTTGAATGACTGAATTTGTTGCAGAATCGTAAAGTTTTGAGATGCTTCATGCAAAAGTATTGCTGCACAATCGACTTTTGTTCCGCTGTCAATGAATTGGTCACAACTTAGCCGCGAAATTTCGGTATTCAACTCTGCTGTGTTGATCACATTCTATTAACAATTACAGGTCGTCTGAGAACGTTTCGTGAGGAGAAGGGGGCATTTGTCAAAAACAAGAATTGAATCATCGAATTCTCCATCTTCACTACACTGGAACTCCAAACAATTTTGGTATCTCTGCAACGAACAAACCAAATTTTCTTCTCACTTTTTCGTTTTACTCGATTTCAGATTTCGGATCAAGCCCCCTTTAAATTTGGCCTCTGATGTCCAGAGCGACTTTAAACGAACAACAAAAAAAATAGAAACAACATATTAGAACAGAAGTCAAAAATAAATAAAAAAATTACAAATAAAAATTCAACATACATTTTCAGCCAAATTTAAGTTCGAGAACGCAACGTTTGTCATAAATCGTTAGTGACATTTTCAATTTTTGTGACCACAAAATTAGTAGGCATCAGATAGCTTCAAATCGCAATAATAATTACTCTCTAAAAGCTAAAAGTCACGAATCGCTTCAGCGATCATCGCAGAAAAAGTGAATTCATCAATTGAAGATACAAATGCACCCATTTTCGAAAAGCACTTTACTTTCATCGGAAAGAAAATCGTTAAACCAGAAACGATTTCTTTCACCTACGGTTGTCAGTCAGTAGCTGAAAATACGCAAACCCTGACCTCGACCGTCCATTAATAAAATAAATTATCCGAAAATTTCGACAATGACGAGATTAAAAGGAAGGAAAAACTTTAGCCTCTTAGAGAAGCAAAAAAAAAAAACTTTCTGAATTAATTTCCCGACGATGATTTTAATTTGGAAATAACTTTTTACACCGTGAGACAGGAGAGAATCATTTAAACAGAAACCAGATGAAGATGATAGATTGTTATTTGTTCTAAATGCGAACAGTTCGATTTGAACTCATTCATTCGTCTTTTTGACTAACTACCTCAAAGTAAAAAGAGGCTATAGGGAAAAGAATAAAAGTTGGGGAAAAAAATAAGCAAAGAATGGGCAACCTGATAAAAGAAAAACTTTACCAGGAAATCTTTTGAAGTTCTCTTCATTTTTTTTTGTTTTTTTGTTATTTTTTTTGTAGTTTTTTTTTGTTATTCTCGATACCAAAAGTTCTTTTTCCTGTTACCTTACGATACCATCAGCCACTCGTTAAGATTGAAAGCGCATCTTTCGTACTGAACCTTCAAAGCACGAGACAAATAACTTTCACGCAGCTGAATCAGTTATTATTTGTGTTCCATTCATCAGTTATTCAACAATCACGACCAATTGTTGAAAGATTTCAACGACGAACGAAGGTGTAATTTGAAATCTGTTTCCAGAAACTTTGAATAATTCATATCAATACTTACACTGGTATGGAATTTATTCGAGTATTTTCAGCCAATTTTCGTTTCTTCTATATTAAAAACCCTGATTTTATTATTTTATTTTATAATCAACTGAGGGAAATTATGTTTAACAAGCAAAAAACTCGTGACTTTCAACTCTTTTTTAAACCAAACATCCCAAAATACCATGAAAGTGAAAACTTTTCAAAGAATTTCACCAAAATTTTTCAGTTTAATTCTATACTTTTTTATATGTGATGCTTTTAAAACTTTTGACCTTAATTAATAGCTTTCAGGGTGGATCTTTAAAATACAAAATTCCAATAAGACCCTAAATAAAACTTTTCAAAAAACAAATGAAAAATCTGAGAAAATATACCTTCATTCTATAATATGTAATGTCATCAAAATTTTTGAACTTAATTACAGCTTTCAGAGTTGGGCTTTCAAAATCTAAATTTATCATAAGACCCTAAAATTGAACCTTTCAAAAAAAAATAGAACTTATACACTAAAACAAAACCTTTCAAATCAAAAATAAAATTTTTTCAAATTTAAACATTGATTCTTTCATAATTATTTATACTTTTGAATTTAATTACATTATTCAGGGTTCAGATTTGAAAAATCAACTTACAAAAAGACGCTGAAAATTAAACCTTTTGAGTCAAAAATAAAATTTAGACCCAGAAAATGGAACCTTTCAAAGTAAAAATGTAACTTTTCAGAATGAAACTTACATTCTTTCTTAATACGAGAGATCACTGAAACTACTAAGCATGATTACAGCTTCCTGGGTGAAGCTTTTAAAACCAAACTTTCCAAAAGAACCAGAAAAATAAACGTTTTATAGCATAAACGAGACTGTTATCATTTTATATAATGAATATCAATGAAACTTTCGAGTCCAATTAAAGCTTTCAAGATAAAGCTTTTGAAACCAAACTTGGCAAAATACCTCCAGACATAAGTATCTATGTCAAGCCAAAATTTCGTCCAAATTTACTAAGTATAAGTGGTGTGATGCTGTTACTGAAAAAAATGATAATCAATACTAGGATTAGCCCTGCAAATCTTATTTAGGCAATGTATAATCACAATTAGTATCTGTGGCAGCTACCACACTACATCGGCTGCTATATACGCTTCTCCCTCGTTCACCATCACCCAGCACCGTATTCACTCGGCCACAGTGCCAGGTGATGGTGAACAAGGGAGAAGCATATATAGCCACCGATGTAGTGAGGTTGCCACCACACCACTACCCCCCAGTATAGTGGAGCGTGTCTAATGGAGAGGTATGTACACCAGAGCATGGTGATGCCCCCCTCATCATCAACCCATGGCGCACACCCTACAGGGCCATCACATTCCAGCAGCGGCGGTGCAATGTACTACCACAGACTGTAGATGGCGATAGCCATCTCCCGCATCATGTCAGGGTCACCACCTTAGGTATTCAGGTGGCACGGGGATTCAAACACCCATACTGACCAAATACCTAAAACTCGCCCTCGTTATCGCCACCAAAAGTCAGCAACATATTCAGTTGGCCACGGTGCTGGGTGATGTTAACGAGGGAGAAGTGTATATAGCCGCCGATGTAGTGTGGTAGCCGCCACAGTATCTATTGATGAATGTCTAATAACTAATGTTAAACGCAGTAATTTTAAGAGAATGCAACTTCACAACATGGTTTGTAATCTCGCAATAGGGAAAAAACTCCCATCTCACCTCCAATCCATGATTTTGAGGAAAAATCGATTCTAGTCCAGTACTTGATTACTACAACCAAGCGCCTGTCACTGACTGATGCCGATTTCAAAATTGGTTGAAAAAATCAGGATATTTGATGAAGGTGAGGAGGATGATGTAGGTCAGTACACCTACGCTATAATCGCCTTTTAAGTTAGACTTTATACCGACGACGTGAACAAATGAGTATTATATTTATTTCCGAAATTTATAATTTACAAAAGTTTCAAGATTTTAATCATGCGTATTCTATGTTACAGGGAGAGGGACCATCAAAAAAGATCGAGCCATAAGCGTAGTACAATAAATACACACTGAAGGAAAAATGAACTTTCTCTCCCCAAAATTAACCAAATTCCAGCCGAAGCATACATAATATTGTCAAGCGCCATAAATTCCATTCATAAAAAAAACTTTCAAGACACTGTAAAAAGAATTACGAGGAAAATTTAGACTATTTCGGCGAATGCTTTCAGGCACGCTGCAAATATGAAAAACCAATTAAAATGTTTCAAGGGAAATGAGACGCTCGCGGTACGGAACATTCAAAAATTAATTGATCGGAATTTCAAGAATTAGGTGGGAAATTGCCAGAAACACCATTGTTAGTTTGTTAAAATATATTACATTCTGTATCAACGAACTCGATCACATGAATTTTCCAACAAAAAGCAAATATCAAGTTTTTTAAGAATAACGAAGTAAACGTATTTATCATAATTCATAAGTGATATATGCGAAAATACTATTAGTCCAAAAATAAGTTTCCCAATAAATAAGTACACATTCAATGTTATCGTGACACTTCACTTTTCCTGAAGGGATGATAATTTCACAGAGGAAGTTCAGATGCGTCTAAAATATGTGCCCAACGAGTATTAAAACAATTTTTAGTAGAGTATACGAGAAATGAAGTCCAGGTACGTACAACAAATGAAACCCAATTACTGCAGGCTGTAGATAGGAATGGGCTGCTCCGGAGTGGTCTGGTTTGAAGAACCAGGTTTTTTAAAACAGCCGGTTCTCGAAACTGCTCCGGTGTGTTAAAGTCTGTTCTTTGCTCATTTCTGCTCCGAGGTTCCAAAGACAAAAACGAATTTATTTCGATTTTTTCTAACACTGGTTTTTGTTATTAGCAGCTAAAATCGAGTTCAGTTCATACCATTTGCTATTGACATCTCATACAATCAAAGATAACGAGAGGAATCAGAAGAGAAATGTTAGATATAGAGAGCTGAAATTTCTATATGTTATTGTAGTATGTTAGTTTAAAATTCTGTGAAAATTTCAGCTCAATTGCACATTTTATCTTCAAAATATTTCTGAAATTCCACAGACTCCTCACCTAGATTGAATCCTCATCATTTCAATCACTCAATCTGAACAGAATCTTAGCAATATCTCGGCAACCGAAGGTTAGATTAAGCTGCAATTTTTTGAATATATCGAAATTATGTTAACTAAGTATCCGGTGAAAATTTGGCTAAAATCGTACCCTTGGTTCTCGAAATATCGCTGAAATTGTGCAACTAGATTTAGGTCATTCCACATAATGAAAGATATCGAGAGGTATTATGAAAGAACTGTTAGGTGTAGAGAGCAAAAATTTTCACAGAATTTTCACCTAAAATACTACAATACCCCATGAAAATTTCAGCATTCTGCAATTAACAGTTCTCTCATTTAATTTTTCTCGATAACTTTCATTGCATGGAATGGAAAATGATGGAATTTCAGCAATATTTCAAAAACAAAAGGTATGAATTAAGCCAAATTTCCATGGAATCGTTTGTCAACATATTATATACCTCGATGTCTCTATTCTTACCCAATTTCTTTTGATAACTTTATTGTATTGAAGTGCATAAGGGATACTACTTTTTCATAGCATGAATATTGATGACAGATACTGATCAATCCAACATGGTTAGGATTACAATCATTCTTAGTTCAATGATTTTCATTTTAACTATATGTAACTGTAGAAAGAAATAAAAAAACTTCGACTCAACAGCAGCTCCATTAGAGACAGCTGGTTTTCAAAAAGCAGAAAATTAGCGGCTTAAAAGTTAGTAATCAGATCATAATTGATGATTGTATTAAATTTTGTAACTAAAGACCTAAAATTACCAGTTTAAAACCAATCCTTCAAAATAAAACAAAAATGGATTTTTTGAAAGTACCATCCAGGCGATCCACGACAGAATTGTTCGAATGTTGCAATAAATTATAGTAAATATGTTTTGCAAATTTTGTTATTATGAATTAAAATCAAGAATCTTACAGGCAAAATAATATCAAGAATAGCTTTACCCTAAGTACCATCTGGCCAAATCACACTAAAATTAGTATGTTAGAACAAATCATAATAAATATTTATTACAAATTTTGTAACTATTGGTCCAAAATTAAGTATTATATAAAAAAAAAAAAAGAGTGGTACCGGAAGTACCATCCGGCCAATCAACGCCAAAATCAATAGGTCAATAGGTCAGGTCCTTGGCTTAGAACTAATGTTCGTACCAAATTTTGTGACTATGGGACAAAAATAGCGAACAGTACCAAGGTAACAAGAAATTGGCTTGTACATATATAATTAGCTCTGTTTGATAGGATTACACTAACTTACACCAACTTACACCAGTAAGGTTATTCTCCATATATTCAAGTAAAACTTAGTGCAAAGTCATACAACATTCCTATATTTGTGGAATTTCCCTCCTCGTGTAGGTTGGTGTAAGTTGGTGTAGTCCTATTAAACAGGTATACATACACATTGGTATATAGGGTAGATGCACCAGTTTGCAACAGTTTAAGGGGAATGTTTGGTTTGATGTTGTATAATTCAGTGTAAAATGAAGGTATTCGTTATATGAATGCTTCATGACATGAATTATGGTCTCTAGATTACAATAGGTGCTATTGGATAAATGAGAATTACAACTCTCAGATTTGCATAACTGTAACTCTTACAATTGTAACTCTTGTAACTCTCATTTGTGTGTGTTACATGATATGTAGATGTGTGACACTATAATTATGTTTACACATCAACCCTTCATAAGTATACCCCAGAGGAACTCATGCCTTTTTTTTTATTACTTTTATGTGAAAATACCATTTGTCCCAGTTTGCAACATTTACATTCCTGTTTGCAACACACAAATAATATAAATGCAAAATAGAAGAAAAAACGTGTATTTTATTTTGTAAACTGATAATATCAATCAAAAATTTCAATATTCCCCTTCCATAAGATTGAGGGGACTTGACAAAGCTTTTATTGTGTGAAAATAAAGCTGATAAACATCCTCAAATTGGTGCTGGAATATGAGTGTTGCACAACTGGAGCATAAGTGTTGCAAACTGGGGCAAATGGTATTTTAGTATGAGAGTAATAAAACAATAATTATTGGAGAAATTTAATATTTGAAAAAGGAATATGAATTCAGAGATGGCAATTCATATTAAAATAATTTGAATTTTCTCATTCAAGCTGAAGCAAAAAGTGCCAGCTGCAAACTGGTTTCATGATTTTTCCTCCACTACATTAGTTTTTGCAACAATCTGTTGCAAACTGGAAATTTTGACATTCAATGAATTATTTTGCAACAGGTGTATAATACAAATAATTTTACCTAAATTAATCTAAAACACTAATTTTCATCAATATTGTAATGTACTTACCATCTTGGAACACTAAAATATTCATACTATATCAATTATTCCCATTTAACTGAGCCTTATTCATCACGTACTGTGCAAATTTCTTTTAAGAAAAAGCACTTTTTGCATTTTTCAAATCAGTTCGAATTTTCTTTGATTTATGGTTTCATCTACGTTACAGATGAAGTATTGAAAATACATAGAAATCAAAGAATATGCTTTAATATTTGTGATAAAAGTACTTCCAACCGATAAATCTACTAATTCTTCTCATTTTAAAACCTTAAATTTGTAACTGTTGCAAACTAATGCATCTACCCTAATTATACAAATTTGAGATTTAGGTGCGAAAATTTTTCTTGGATTATGAAACGAAAAATGCAATCACCCCGTAGGTTGTTTCATGAAACCAAGATTAATAAGTACATTTACATATAAAAACTACTTGAGAAGAAGTATCACTAACGCTATGATTTAATTGAAGAAATTTCACCATTCATCAGCACGATGAAGTACTTCATTAAAATTCAATATTCAAGTATCAAGAGTAAACTGTAGACTAGAAGATACAGGCCTAAAAAGACTACCATCAAAACCATAAATAAAAAAGAAAGGCTTAAAATGCAGAGAAAAAATAATTAGGAAATAGCTATCGAAACGAAATGATTTCAATACATTTGTAGGTTGGGTGAACAAAAATCCCAAAAAGTTTTGAAAATTTTACAAAAACTTTACTGTAAAGTTGCGGTTGCTATTCGCTGGGTTCGTTTTTATCGGCTTGTCTTTTGGTCATTTACACCAAACGAGCAAAACGACCAAAAAAAAAAAATAATAACCGTTAGTTGTTTGCTTAATTGTTCGTTGAGCGTAAAACCACCTTGAGACAACTACAATGAAGTTAATAGGAAAATCATGAGAAGTCAACCACACATTGATTGGTGTGAATTCAAAAGAATCGGATTTCATAAGCTCACATAATTTTCTCTTAGTATTTCAACTTTATTCCCGCAGTTTTCCCTCCACCACTCTGCAACGTCTCTGAACAGCACTTCAAGAAGTGTAATAAAAATCACATATTCGATTACCTAAACACGAAAGTGAAAAATAAATAGATAAAGTATAGTTAAACAATATTCGCACATCGTGTAACGATGAACAATTTTTCAAACACATAAAATAAAATGGAGAAAAAAAATCAACTATTGAATTTTTTTTCAACGAATGTTGACATTGTCAAATCGGCTGATAAAACTTCACATAACTTGAAACTATTTTTTTTTCCTAATCGATAATTTTTTCTGACCACTCAATTTTCTTTTATACGTACCATTCTATAAAAGAGAAGAAAAAAGTATACAACAACTAGATAAACGGGGCAGGCCGGGCAAAAAGAATACAATAAGTTCCACAAATTACAAGTACATGAATTGGCTATAATGAAAACGTGTTTCGTTCCACTATTCAGTAAAACAATTTTTGACGAAGCGAAGAGTAGAAAGGAGGAATACTAATTATTTTGAAACGAAAAATCGAAAACGTTATCATTTCCATTGCACGGATAAAATATATTTTGAAACAAACTTGATAAAAATACGAGTTTGAGTGCAGATAGAGAGATTCAACGTTACCGACTTTCCAAAATAGTTTATTTTCATCGCCACACAGTCTGCCACAGCTTTACAAAAAAAAAAAAAAAAAAAAAAAAAAAAGCAATTCCAGAGCAGATGATGTGAGATGGTTTCGAGTTCGACGCCTCTCCCAGACCTAAAAAATGAATAAAGAAAAGGATTTAATTTTTTGTAGAACGTGTTGAATTGAAAATGAGTTGGTAAGAAATATTCGACTTTCATGCTGTATTAGACCATAGAAAGTAAAGTTCAAAGTCGAAAGGCTTTAGCCGTTTTACAAGTACTCTCTTCTTGTAGGCTTCATGCATGAGACATCAGTCACAGTTCAATTTTTTCATTTTTTGAAATACAGTAAAACTTACTGGAGACGCTTTCCCGCATAAGACGCTATTTTCTGTTAGTCCCTGGACATTTCCTATACTCGTCAATGTAAAAAAAAAAAAAAAAAAAAGCTAAAACGTTTTATTTTACTTCATTTTTTGGGTAGGACACTCTTTTATTTAAGCATAAGAAGGTATTTGAAATAAAAGATGAGGGATTTCACTTGTTTGTTGCTAACTTCCTTCCTGCAATACATACTGAGCTGTCCGAAACTAGACAAATTTTTATTTTTTAATTAAATAATTTTTTTATTCAGTTATTTCTGGCCACCTATCATCCTGAATTATTTCCCTGTTTTCATCAAGTCCTTCGTTTTATTCTAAACTTTTATTCTACTCACTACTGCGATTTTAAAATATACTAATACTGCAGTCAACCTTCCGTAACGAAATAATATTTATTTCGCATGAAGCTAAAGCCAAAAAAAATAAATAAATAAAAGCTTATCTTTAAAGAATTCGTTTTTAACGTTAACTTATTTCCCGATTATTCTCTTTCAGAAAAGAACACATGTGTTTTATAGTAACCTATATTCAATCTTTCCTACATTTCAAGTTTATTCTTCCAATGATGACAAGCTACAGTTCTAATCTTCATTCTCTTATCTCTTTCAATTCTATTCCTCTTAAAATTCAATCCAACTTCCAGCATCCTTTACCCCACATTAATATATACATGAACAATTACTTCCCTCTGCCCTATTATCTTTTTTTCCCTTTTTTCATTCATTTTTGTACCGTCGACACTTCTCACTTCTCTCTCTCTCTGCAATCGGCCACTGCATCTAATTTCCTTTTTTTATTTATTTTTATTTTCTTTAACTGGTTTTTACACACGATGAACACCTCTTTGCTTATTATTCATTGATTGCTCATCATTACTAGTTTTAATAGTTACTAACAGACTGGATTTTCCCCTTTTTCACTTATATTTAATTCAACTAATTTCTCCTCCTCTTGCAGCTTTTTTACTCTCTCTCTCTTGTTTTGTTGTAAAGTAGGAGAAATCACCAGAGCCAGACAGTCAGTTAATTTCACAATTTGATCTTCTGGTTCTAATCACTTCTGTTTTGACAACACCTGGTACAGGGTCTAGTTTTACAAAGTCCCTCCTTTAGGTTCTGACAACAGTCCTCTTTAGGTTGTAAAGTCTCGAATATAGGAATATAGGCAAATAATATGCTCTCAACATTTTTCTGCGGCAAAGTATTTTAAATTTAATTTAATTTTGGAAAGAAACTGAAGGATCAGTAAGTTTTTTTTTCAAATTTTCATTTTAAATCAAATTGAATAATTCATAAAAATGTTTTCCAATTATGAAGGATCAGTAGTGACGACAACAACTTTTTATAAATTAGTAGTCACCAGCCTGACGACTTTTTTAAAGAACCTGCGGGTCAAATTTTTGGATTAAATCGACAGACGAACCCCTCATCTGCAGTGGAAAGCTTACTGTGGTTTTAAACAAACTGAAAAAATTCAGACAAGTAATTACTGGGTTTTAGGTAAAGACTTTGTTCAAATTGACCAAATAGTGTCAACATTTCATACAATGAAATGCTAATTAATAATTTAGCTTCACTTATAGTAGTGATAGTAGCTCTGTTTGATAAGATTACACTAACTTATACCAACTTACACTGATAGGGATATTCCACAAACGTTCAAGTAAAGCTTGGCGCAAAGTCATATAACACTCCTACATTTTGGAATTGATGAGACAATGTTTCGTAAGCTTACTCTTGCTTCCACTTGCTTCCATGCTTTTTATTGCTTCGAGATCTAATGTTTGACAAATACAGTGCACAAACATTTTCATCTTTACATGCTTTTAGTAAGTTTTTACAATCAAATTGACTTCAATTTCAATACTTCATCTTTTCAAAAGTTTTTCTAGTTCAATTCTGCAGATTCAAATGGATTTTTATCCAAACCTTTTTGGTGTTTTTGGCTGCATAATGTCCGACGGTAATAGACAAAATGACGTCATCAGAATTTGAAATAAATTACAATAATAAATCTGAACATTATGAGTATTTTAACACCCTAATACCCAGAATTTCAAGCAAATGAAACTATAGACACTTTTTTCACAAGCACATATAAAAACTGACGTATTTTTGCAATTAACTTGATTTTCCACCTCTTAGGCCCACGTGCAGAAACAATTCTCAAATATACATAGTGACTTCAGTATTGCTTTCCTTAATAACGTTATATGTGTAATATGTATATATGTTTATGTTTAGATATAATCGACAATGGAGAAAATGTAAGAATGACATGAGTGTAATTTCTGAATTCAGCCATTAATGTATTTTTTATTTATAACAAAAATCATGTTTGGAATTGAAATCCAAATTTTAGACAATTTTCCTCTCTTTCCATTGGTTATTCAGTCCTCATTTTAACGAGTAGAGTAAATAGCGAAAACATCATTCTTGTCAGAATTTTAGAATTTTTTGAGTTGGATGCGCTTCAGATAAAAATTGATAGTAATTGTTCAAACCGAAAATTTGTATTGAGTTTTCTATCACGGGAAATATTTTCGAAAATTTTGTACTAATGGAGATGTAAGAAAAAACCGCTGACTTTCGTAGGTACATTTTCCAAATTTCCTCAGGTGACAAAACAGGAAAGAAGAATGAGGCAACATATTACTTCGTACATTCATTCTCACCAGAGAAAAGTTCTATCGAAATTTTGTCGAATGAAAAGTACAATGGGCTGGACTACAAGCTATTAAAAATGAATTGCGAATCAGAACTTATGTGTGAACAGCTCCTCGAGGAAATCCTGCCACTTGTCCCGAACAATTTCCATTCATTTCATAAAAATTTTCAAAAGAATATAATTAATTTCTTCCGCCCATTATGTATCGTCCCTGTGAAGAACGAATGAAGAAAAGATCGTTAAATTTTTCTGCCTTGTAAGCTTGTTCGGAAAAGCATGTTTCTTCTTCTTCTTTTCTTTTTTTTTCTTCAAGCATTTCTTAAATAGCATTCGCTCTGACGCTCTTTCTGCATCCGTTTCAGAAAAATACTTTTCGTTATGATTACTAACAATCCTTTGATGAATTGAAGATGAAAAAATAAAGAAAAATATATTGACAATGGAACGCGGAAAAAAAAAGGATGGTATTTTTTCCGATAAAATGCCATCAAAGCGTAAACCGAAATACTTCAGAACTAAGGGCCGAATACAAAAACGATACTTGTTAGTTTAATAAAATATAAATAACTGGTCCGACCAGTACTTGTAAATGGCCAAAAAATTCCCAAGACTTCATTGTTTATACATTCGGCCCAAAATACGAGTACGGATTTCGAGAAAAAAAAACACTCAATTTACGGTTGCCATGCAATCAACGAACACAAAATGACAGTCAAGGTTGCTGCCTTCAATTACAAACCTTCACTCATAATCTCTCAAAAACCGAAATGCATGAGTCATTATAATTACAATAAAAAATCAACTGTAATATATTGTTTTTGGCATATTCGTATCTACTCTGATACAAAGAGATTCAGTTCGCAATTTGGAGCCAGAAATCATTCATACAACGTCTGTCACTTTCTTTGGCGAAAATCCATGAACTTCAAAGGGCGAAAACTGTAGCTCATTGGTGACGAACTTTCATCGTAACCGACATTAACGTTTAACACTTTGTTCGATTCAATTTGATAGAGACAATTAATCGCCATCGAATGAACAGTATGATAACTGCTGACGTAGGGTTTGTTTTTCTTTTTTCAATGACTTACAGAAACAAAAAATGGTGTAAAGGCCATGAATATTTGTATCACCTTTTTCGTTGAAATTAACACAAGGAAACACTATGGCGACGCGATGGTATAAAAAACGTAAGTATTAAGGTAACTATGTAGTAAGTACACCAAACGAAAAATGACAACTGGTATCATCTACCCGATTCAAGTTGTTGATGATGAAATTTCAATTCAAGACTGCTAAAACGTAAAAATGTCAGATTTAAAAATTTGGTCATTTTTTATTTTGAAAAGAAACATATGCCACAAGCTAAGTAAGAAAAAAAAACTAAATCAGAATTCTGACGCAGCAGCAGCTCAATTAGAAAAAGTAAATTTTCAAAAAGTGATCGTACTAAATTTTGTGGCTGTACAGCCACCTTTTCACTAGGCTTTTTTAAAAGCTACAATCCACCTTTTTTAGAATCACAGATTTTAAGCTTTCAGCTTTTTTTGTTTTCATAAGAGATTGCTACGAAGTCTGCTTTTAACCATGTCTAATCACAAAAAACCACCAAAATAAAATATTCAACTGCGGTTTTATGTGTTTGCATACAGCTTCTTCACAATCAGCAAAGTTAGACAGATTCAAACTTTTAGATTTGCACAATCTCGATTATAAACAATCAGCTTTTGCTTGTTTACATTCAGCTTTTGAACACGCAATTTCTACAAAATCTGGATTGTGACTAGTGAAAAAGCCAATTGAAAACACCTCTTTGTGAACTACAATTACGCAGTTTAAAACCACGATTTTTACAAAATCGAAATAAAAATTTACGTTGAGTAACTACCATCCGGTTGATCCACATCAAAATTCGTAGCCTGTTACCATAGATTATAGTATATATTTGATTTGGTAGCAACCGGTTCAAAACTAACCATTTCATAGCCAAAATAAAAACAAAATAAGCGGTACTAGAAAGACTGTCTGGCTGGTCCACACCAAAATCAATAGGTCATGCCCTTGGATTAGTATTAAAGTTTGTACCAAATTTCCTGACTATCCGACAAATATTGCGACCAATACCATAGTAACAAGAAAATGGAATACAGTACACGCCACTTATTAGAATCACCAGGTATGGTATCAAAACCGAATAATAGTTATAAGAAAATTATTTAATTAGGCAAAAGGTGACATCTGAAAGGAAATTCCAAACACAAAATTTTTTTTTTAAACAACTTAATCATTTACATATTTGTTGCAGAATTGTCATGACATATAATATGAGTGTGATTATACTGCCTTACTTAAAGAAGTCGAAATTTTTTGTCTGCATTTTTATTCTTCTAAAAAGGTAAAAATGGGAAGTTTATATTGATTTCACGTTGTTCTTGTTCAATTTGCTCAACTCAACGATACACACGTTTTTCTGAAAGTTGTAATGATTTCAATGATCTCTTTGATAATGGTGCAATTTGTGATAAAAAGGGGGCCTATCTCTTGTAATTTGATTCAAATAAGACAAAGCGTTGATTCCAATCACCAAATTTATTTCAATGCATTTAGACTGGAATGATCGGTATTGGGTGCTTCGATGCAATACAGCCATTGATGCTTCGAAAAGCCAGGGGCGTACAAAAGGAAAGATTTGGGAATGTCACACCTTCCCAATATCTACAAACCTGTCGGAAAATTATATCAAATTTGTTGTGTTTCTTTTCATAGTCGGATGTGACTCAGCAGTCGGCATTTTCACCTGCTACATCCTCCCAAAAAAAATATCTTCAGTACGCCACTGAATAAATTCACTGATCCAATTATCCGTAATGCTAATAAGCAGTGTATACTGTAAATACTTATATAAAAATTTCAGCGAATAGGCCAAAATTCTCCACGGGTAATGAAACGGAAAATGTAACAACACCACTCCAGAATGCTAATACTAAATCGAAATTAATAAGCAGATTTTCATAAAAAACCTACTTTAAAATTCTTCTTAGTCGTACCTGCTAGGGATCAGGTCGCTACAATGTAGGATGCAAACCATTTTGCATATTCGACGGATGGGGATGGTTGGGACTTCGAACAATTTGTCCACCAATAAAAACAAAAATAGCGGTACCGAAAGTATGGTTCAGCCGATACGTACAAAAATCAATAGGTTGGGTCCTTAGTACAGTATTAATGTTCGCACCAAATTTTGCGACTATCGAATAAAAATTTCTACCTGTACCGTGTTAAACAGAAATATACATATATATAAAATGTAGGAATTGAGTTTTTTGTGCGAAAATTATCTTTGGATTATAAAACGACAAGATTTTTAAAGAAAATCTACCTCAAGAGCCTATTAAAAATGGTAGAATATCAGAACAGAAAATACCATTCTTTTTACGAGAAACTACGAAAGAAAAAACAAAAATTATTTACGGAGTCATTTTGGTTGCACATCGAAACAAATTTGCAACGAAAATATTTCCATTATTTTTCTGCATCGACTACTTACATCCAAATGTGTGATAATACAAGTTATTTTCAGGTTTCAAACCGGAAAAAACTCACTTTTGTAAAAAGATTTTCGCACTTACACTAAATTCATAGTCAAACCGTTAAGTTTGAGCTCAGTAGCAATTTTTGCTCAGTTGAAGCATATAAATTTGCAGTGTTGCGAGATAACATTGAAAATTCATTATCTTAACCTTAAAAGTTATTTTTACCATTCCTATCGACAATTTCCACTTATATTTTACACGTTACAATTACGTACCCACCTTTGTTGGTTGCACCAACTTCGTATCATCAGCTTCTCGTTTTGGGAAATAAGTTTGGTAAATTTAACCACCGAATTTTTGTGTTATTTATCCAAATACGAGATGAAAAATTTCAAGATTTTTCCTTCATCTTCCTTTGTCTTGATTTCAAAACTTGGCAACACTGAAAGAAACCAAAGCCGGCGCCTATGGGATCGTACAATTAATAAATTTTTATGAGAAGGGATCTGATTTTACATTTGCACTCTCGTCACTCAAATAAACGAACAATATCGGTTATTTTATTTTAAATTGACTTTTTTTTGGCGCTGAGAGAGGGATTATACCTCAAATCCTCTTTCTTAAAATCGCCCTTGAACTAAATAGTTCCACCACCAATGAGTTTTTTTATAATTCTTGCCAGAAATTATGATTTCGCATATTTAAAACTTCAGTTTCGTTCGTCTTTAGCCAAGAAACAAAATGAAATTTTGACGAATACAAAGCTTATACGAACACACACACACAAAAGCTCTAGAAAACGAACAAGAAAGTTTAACTTCGTTAAGCCACCGATAACAGCATACGAACACTTAACCGTAACTTCAAAGTAGTCAATATTCATTATCGTAAACAATGCATTCAAAAGCCTACGAAATTTCAGGAAAATCCTTTGCGACGAGGACTTGAAATTTATGCCAGAACAGCCAAATAGAGTATAGGAAAGTTTCAAGACATCGACACGAAAGCTATCATGGCGAAATTAAGTGAAAAATACTCTACGCCACACGGGAAAAGCGTTTTCCCGAAGCAAATCTCCTTTGGTGTTTTTCCGTTTTTTTTCCTTTTCCTCTCTCCCTCTCACTCGCTCTATCAACCATCTCTCTCTTTTTCCTCATTTCCTTCTTGTTCTCTCAACATACTCGAAATATTTTATACTTTCTCCGAAAATTAATTAAAGAATGCCAACCCCATCCATAGGTACAAGTAAGCGGTCGTTAAGAATACGTCTCATTTTTTCATCATTTTTGTTCGCTATTATACGAAAAATTGGAGAAATAAATGAGGAAAAGAAAACAAACACAAAAAAAAATAAATAAAAAACACCTTTCTCAAAACACGTAAAATGATAGCTCATTCATTCTCATCGAAAAGCTGGTAGAGGTAAAACGAAGAAATGTGGTTGAAGAATTTCTAATTCCTGTAGCAGCTCTCCGAAAGGGTAGGCGAGGCAGACAAATGCAGGGGTGTTCATTTTTCACGAGGGAAGATTAAGAAAAAATAATTTACGTTTACGCTGTGCACTCAAAAATTTACCTTGGAAAAAATCAAAATGGCTTCTACGTCGTTTTATTCTTTTCAAACTAATTTGTGTTTCTCATTTTCTTTTTGATTTTTTTTCCTTCTCTTGGATGAGAAACTAGAAAAAATCCTTTTCGGAATTATATTATTTTTTATTCCCCATTAGTCAGTAATATCAAAGGTTGTTCGAGGATCACAATAAAGTAGGTAAACTAACATTTGTCTTGCAACACGATCGACCGTGACGAATGACTTTGATTTTCCCAATGGTGATGTCAAACTAGTACTGTACAATTTATTGCATGGGTCATTGCATGTGGTATTGTGATTATGGTAATACGTATATGGTGTTAATATTTTTCTTTTTTTTTTTTCTAATGATTTCTATTTTTCAAAAAGTTCAACGAAACAAATTATGCTTCTGAATGTGTACTTCAGGCCAGGTTTTTCAATTCAGCAAATGAGGCGTGACTATATACGTCAGAACACGTCACAATAATGACTTCTACTATTTTTGCACATTGTATGAAAAAGTCATTTTCGGACAAAATAGAATATCGATTCTTAACGTTCTTCCACTCCAATACAATGAACTTTTTCATGGCAAAAAAAATCTATGAATGATTAGGACATGATACGTTATAAAATATTCATTTGAACTTCGAAGTTACGGCAGTGAAGCACGAGTAGTATCATTATGAATAAAAAAGCCTTGAATATAAACATCGATCGCAATGAGGAGGAACTAGTACATAATCCTCCAACACCAGCACATAATAACACAGCTTGGGCGCCAAACAAAAACACCCGCACTTTTGCGGAACTTGGAAAGGATGCAAAAAACTTCGTTGATAATAATGAATAGTAAAGAAAATATTGAACTTAAAATAAATACTCATTAGGTGCTTAACAAAACCAAAATTTTTGTTAGTCGAATTTTCAAATTTGGTTTGCACTGCGGTAACACCAGTCGAATTTTTCATCTACTTTTTAGAACATGAAATAAATGGCGAAAGAGGCCCATAATTTCACAATAATTCTCGTCAAATCGAGCACGGGTACAAAATTTTGTGATGAAGCCCTACGCCAAATACATGTTTCGACAAACAACAAATAACACCTACTATTGTTTGGATTACCTCAAACGATATCATCGATCCCAAGCCAATTCGTCAATCGAGACAAAATTCCAGCACACAGATACTCTCAATATTATTTCAAGTTCAAATAATTGCATGTGCTTTTTTTTTTTTTTTTTTTTTAAACATACATCCAATATTTTTTACAACGAAATCGATCGTGAGGCCATAGACATGTAGACAAGCTGATTATGCGACCGAAATGGTAGAGCACTCCTACCCTAATCCATACTTCTAAAGGGAAATATTGCCAATTAACAGGCGTCGATTTTTTAAATTGATTGTGGGTGCACGATGTACGCGGAGAAGTTTTTGACCTCCTCCCTCACCCCCTTAATTGTTTCCCCCAACACTCATCGATATGAAAAATGACACTAACTTTTTGTCCTCTTTTCTTCAATTTAGCACAAATTACAGCTTGCCACTGCAAAATTTCAGGTTGATGCACTAGCACAGCCACGCACCCACCAAAGTCCGCGCATAGGCCAACAAATGCAGGGGACTAGATATTTTTGTAAGGGCTTAAGGAATTATCATGAATTTTTCAACGGCACAAATTTTATTATTTTAATTCTGGTTCACGTGGAAATTAATTTTTAAAATAAACGCTTTTATAGTACCTACACTACACAATCCGTTACAACCCATTACAGGACTGAATCGAAGTATGCGTCCAAAATTATTTAGGAAAAAAAAATTAAAAACTGAAAAATGAAGGACTGACAGGGATTTGGACATGTGAAGCTCTGCACATCAAGCATACGACGCAACTGTCTACACAGAAAAAGTAAGAAATTTACAACACCAGCAAGTCTTTGTATATCAATTATTGGTAGAGTGACAGCAGTGTTCGATGATGTTTGAAACCAAACTACTAAACGCGACTTAAATAAAAACGTATAAAAAGCTGATATGCCATTTTTTAGCTGTTTTGAGTCGAGCATTGAGTATGATAGAAGAAAATCCAATTTATCAACTGGCTAATGATGATAATCATCTCCAATTGATCATTCATCACCGAATTTTCTTTAGAAAAAACATGATATGTCCGCAGCAGCATTCAACACTCAGCCAAAAACTGATAAGTACTGCCAAAGGTTGATATTTTATCGATTTCTCACCACATTACTTTTTGCAAAAATATGATATATCATCGAATCTTCCACTTCCTCTTTCATTTTACGACCATCTACTCACTCTTTCAATGTTAAACGCACGATCAACGGAAACTAAATCCCTCAACGCACAGTTCCACTACATCATATACTGCAATTTAATTCATTTTCTGAATTTACACTTGTTTGTTAATTTTATTTCTTGTCTTTTGAAAAATAGCAAAAACGCTACGTCAGATTTCTGAAAATAACCTCAAAATTATTTTTTATTACTTCGCCAGTTCCTGCCTGCCTGCTAATATTACCTTACCGTCGGATTCTTCAGTTTCGAAAATTACCAAATATTCTCAGCTCCTACTTTCCCAATATTCTCATCTGCTTGAATAAATAAAAACAAAATAAAAAATTAGAATAATTACGTAAAGTCTCCAATGGGAAAAAATATTAAATCCTTTGAACTCGAACGAAAAAAAGGAAAAAGAAAAAAAGATTGACGTAACACAAAAAAGGCAGAATGGCGAATATCAGAATTCCAACATTCCCTAAAACGATTTCGCACGAATAATTAATGTCATCACGAGTGACTATTCTCTTTTAAAAGCCCATGTTGATTTAAAAGAAAAAAAAATTCTGCGGACAAGAGGACAGACTTGAAATGGGAAATGATGAAACGAGAAAGAGTTTGAAGATATAAATGTGTTGGGAAAGGAGAAGGAAAAGGGGAGGAATAAGAAAAAAAGGACGCTATAAAAAGGACAGAAGAAGAAAAGAAAATATAAGAAAAAGAAAAAAAGGAAAGTAGTGAAGCAACAGAAGATTTTTCTTTAACGGAAGGTCGAACTTTTTTTTCTTTTTTCTTTTTTTTTTCTCAATATTCTTCGTCTTCGCCAACGTTTGCTCTCTCTCTCTGTATTGTTTGTTCTTCTTCAACGCCGTTGTTTAGGGGTCGAATGGCTATGAATATTCAATAATGTTGGAGGCAAAAACGATTACTGACGGGCCTGCGCAAATATATCGTCGTCAGAAATGTTCAGATATGCAGTTGGTATTTTATACCCGAGGGGAGGAAAAAACATGTAGACCGATAATTCCAGCTTATGGCTAAAGGCTGTTTGTCTGCGAAGACGAACTGCTTCTGCTACTGGAAGCGCGTATGTGCGCGTATGTGCGCGTATGTGCGCGCGTGTACATGTGTGTTACGTGTTCACGTATTTTTTTTGTGTTATTATGACGGGGATAAAAACTGAATTTTCATCACTGACGAGTTGTCCTCGTCACCGAAGAGGGAAATGCGAAGGAAGTAGAAAACGACTTGTTGACTCGAGGGAGTGAAAATCGGCGCGCTGGAAATGAGTTTTGGAAGCCGCGAAGCAGAGCATAGACAACGAAAAAGTTTCCGTAATTTAATTAGAAAATCATTTCCAGCTTGTTGCATCGGAAATTTTCTGTTTTCCGAAGCCGAAGGTCTATTTAAATTGGCTTCGGGGATTGAACTTTCGATTTTTTTTTTTTTTTTTTCATCTTCCAATAATAAAACTGATATTTTACTGGAAAATGTACAACAAGAAAAAAAAAAGTCAACAAGTTGCTTTTTGAATTAAAAATTTCATTTCCACAGCTATCAAAAACGATTAGAAAATAATTCGTGAACGATGTCGAGACAGCCCCACTTCAAAATAGCACTCACTTTTGACCCTCGTTTTTCAAAATTTGTAACAGTATGCTTTCCATGGACGCTTTCTGTTCTCTCGAAACGATTCCAAAATTTTTCACCAAATTTTAAGTGGTTCCCAATGCAACTTTGTTTCGCTGATAAAAATTCGTTGGAAATATAATTATTAATTAAGGGTTTTCGATCGACATGTGACCTTCATCAGGCGGTCATCTGCCAACAATTTCTTCAACAGCGTCTCACTATATAATGTTCCAGGAAAATTTAGTAGATTTAAAGAAGGAGAATATTTCACTGTAATTCATTTTTTAGGCAAGTCAATTCATACTATTCTTTCGAAAACTGATAATAAACCTACTAATTAATCAAAATTTCTAAAATAAGGCCGTTTTAGAGGCAACATTGAAATTCTTTCAACAGGAGCATGACGCGACGCCATATTTTTCGAATGATTGACACAATTTGAAACCCTGCAGCAACAAAAAAAAAAAGTCGCCTTATTCTATCAAGAGATGCACAGCACAAACAAAAAGTTTGCAAAAATAATCTCAAAAAGAGAAAGATGCTAAGATCTTAGGAAGTCACCGAATTAATCTAACAGAAATTTAATCACTCATCGTAGTAAAATAAAACTTACATCAATTATTCACTGTTTCCAACATATTGGATACACAAACGCTTGAATAATATATCAAAACATTTCAGAAATTTTTTCTGAAACATGTGTACAAAATGCTAAATTTTTGAGGGACATATGAAGTTATGAAAGTGGCGAATTTCAGAACTCTTACTTTTTACACTCCTAAATTTTTTTTCGCACAACTTGACTTCTTTTTCTCACTCCATAATTTCTTTTTCTCATTCATTAATTTCTTTTGTCAGTCGTTCTTTTTTTCAAATCTTCATTTTTTTCCTTACGCCTAACTGGTTCCTCGTTTTCCCCCAAAACCTTTTAACGTCTCGTTTTCTTATATTTAAATTAATTTCATTTTTTTTTTCTTAAAACTTTTCTCTACCATAATAGGGATTCCACCCAGCAATCCACAGGTTTTATTGCCTCTGGCTAAAATACAACATTCCTTACACTCGTTGTAAAAAATATTGTATGTAACTTGGTTGGAGTGAGCAATTTATCAACTCATGCTATTACTGCACTTGCCTATGGCTCGTGCTTAAAAACGTTACACTTGTTGAGAAATAGCTCACTTTCCACCCAAGTTGTGTAATATACTATTATTTAACCCAGTAGCTTTCTCCGGTGTCCGATCACGATTGAAATAAAAGAGGAATTGCAAAAAAAAAAACAAGGATGAAAACGAACAAAAGTGAACGAAAAACAATTCACCTATTACTCAATTTTTTCAATTCTTTTATATAACTTGTATAGTTTGTGAATGAGAGGAAAGAATAATTCGAAAACTTGAAGAAAACAAACACAAGAGAATGGAAAAAATTTCACTTTGCTCAAAAAATCTACTAATTAAAACTGATCTCATGAACCGATTCAGGGATGGAGGTGAGTAGGTACAGTTTTCATCTTGATAATTAAAGGTCAAATTAATATGAACATGCTAAAATACACATTTCTACTTAAAGTCGTACAGATCACAATTTTAGTCCAATAGTCACAACATTTGGCAGCACGCGTAAGTTACATCTAGACAAGAATGAGGCCTATTGTGCATGGTACGAATCGTCGACTTTAACGAGGAATTTTTTTAATAGAAAAGGGAGGTCTTCGATACAGGATTAGATTAGGTGTGGAGGGTTTAGTGGTGAGTAAAATTGGCTTTTAGTCTTGTAACTTAAAAACAAAGAGAGAAAAAAGTTTCAAAAAATGTATAATCAACTTATTTGAAAAACGTAAGAGCAGATAACAAAATAAAATGAAACACAAAATCATAAAAACTTAAAAACAAAAAAGAATCGTAAGTCAAAAATACTAGATCTAAAAGTTGAATTCTTTTACAGTATTGCGCACTAAAAAGCATAAAATAAAAAAATAATGAAAAATAACATTTTTTCAAAAAAAAAAAAATATAAAATGCAATCAAAAATTCAAGAGCAGAGTTCTCTATGTAAAATTTGATTAATACCACTAACAAGCATAAAACAAGGATCATACACATATTCATGAATGGTTGTGAGACATGATCGATCATCAAACCATTTTCATTCTTCATCAACGAATAATGCATAATTCATTTCACCACGTAATTTATTGAAATTTATTCTCCAACCCCTTACAACCTCCTGCAACTACATTTGCAGGGCTCCACAAATTCGTTGTCATAATTTTATTTACATAGGCAAATCACCTCACTCATGATATTTTGTTCGATTACAATTATGTTGTTTACAAAGTTGCGTATAGCCCTGCAGGTGCAATTTCAGGAAAATTTAGGGTATTAGAGCCCCCCATAAGTAACAATGAATTTCAATAATTTTCGTGGTGACATGAAACATACGGAATGTTTTATCACTTTTCAACATCAATCATATTTGTAAGTACAGGAAACAGCTAGAACTAAAATTTACATTGAAATGAATTCAGATTCCAGAAAATACAAGTAAAACCACTAGGAAAGAAAAGGAGAACTTCAATACTATTCATAGAAATGAATGATCTCCAAACTGAGCAATTTTGGATTACTCGTACCTATAATTCTACCAAATTCCTTTAAAGAATGAAAATTAATTTGATCAGTGTCGAATAGGCATGATGTTTTCTATCGGGAAAACGTATCTTTAGAGTGCCAAATAATATAAGCTATAAATTTTATTTCCCTCTTCCACCAGCCTGCCGACATAATACTAAATTTTTTTTTTTCTTGTACATGATTTATTTGTATCATAAAAGGGTAAAATAACAAACAAATTTCAAAATTATGATTTTATGAATGGTACAAGTCGTAATGTTTATCCGATAGTCACGAAATTTGGAACGAATATTAGTACCAAGCTAAGGACCTGACCTATTGATTTTGTTGCGGATTGGCCGAACCGTACTTCCGGTATGGTTATTTTAGTTTTTATTTTGACTACAGAAATTTTCAACTTTCGACCAATAGCTACGAAATTTTCAACAAATATTTATTATGATTTATTAAAACTAGCTATGAATTTTGGTGCGAATTGGCCGCAAGGTACTTCAGTTATGTCAATTTTCGTTTTGGTTTTAGCTATAAAATTTTCAATTTTCAACCAATAGCTACGAAATTTGAAATAAATATTCATAATGATTTATTATTACTTCCGGTAACATTATTTTCGTTTTTATTTTGGCTGTAAAATGCCTAATTTTAGACCAATAAGAACGTTACTTAGAACAAATATTTATTATGATCTATTAATAATTTTTTAGTAACAATCGAATTTTATAATTTTTGAAAACCTACTTTGGTTCTTTTTCTAATAGGTTTTCACTGGAAAATCTGTAAATATTATTTCATAATTTTTTAAGTGGATTTTGAATGGCGCCATTCATATGCCCGATAGGCCTATCCGATGATGCGATATGCCCTCTCCACTTTAATATGTATTACGGGAAAATCAATCACAAGTACCCATATATTACCATTTATGAATAAGTGTCATACCTAGTTCAAAGCTTCTTAATGGTCGCTAAACAAATTTTATATAGAGAATTCAACTACTTAATTTTTGAAATACATTTTATATTACTTAATTAGTTTTAAGTCAAATCGCCCACGCATTGTTCAACAATAATGTAGCGAAAAACTTCGATAAATTACAGCCTTTTAATGTTGAAGGATTTTTCATTTCTTTTGTTTAAATTAATAATTCAAAAAAAAAAAAATTTACTGTCATCTATCTGACATTTTTATTCCTCGTGTCATGAAATTCATTTCTCAAGCAATAGGCATTTCTTGAGCTAATCAGACTTGTCTGTATTTGATTTAGAGAAAACAAAAATAACAACAAACAACTAATTATAAGTTTCAAGTTGAATCGAGGTTCGAAGAAACCAGCTGTAAGAATCGATTAATAGGCTACAATATTTCTACTACGATACACGAATTTCTATAGATTCCGAAATAGTACTTACCGCTTTTAATATTGCGTGATGCATATTGGTGTCATTTACATGCACTCAGATGTATGTTAGACACATTATTTACATTTAGAAATTCGTGCCAACTTTCGATGCGAACCACACAAAAAGTACCACGTGATTCGAAACGAAAACTGTAACATTGTCCTCCATTTTTTTATTAACTGGCAATATTTCAAAAAATGACATTCAATTACCATAACTTCGTTTTGCTCAGTTAACTTGAAAAATTTTTTCAAACGACATTTTGCATCTCTAATGATGGTTCTTTTAAATTATTTTTGGTCACATTACAGCATTCGCATTCGACAGACGCGGTAAAACATGACGAGTTTTTATGTCTATTGGAAAAGACCTTGAGTAGAAAATGAACGATAAAGCCGTAATTAATTGGTAATGGAAATGAACTCTTTTACTGGACTATGTTAATAGCGCGGCGCAAATGTCTGTCGGAAGTCCTTCATCGATGTTTTCTTAAATAATTGATGCCATGAAAAAAAAGAGTTCTTAATGAGGTGTTCTAATTAACAAATATAGTTTGGAACCAATTTGTTGTCATGCGAAATAGAAAATAGTCGTTTTATATGAAGAGCAGTTTTCGGTAGTTTATTATTATTCTTTTAAAGGTACGTTTACATCCGAGAGAAAAATCGCGACATTAATTTCAACTTTCTGATAGTCAACTCGCAGGGGTGTTTACATTTGAGCAATAAATTTCACAATTTTACTAACGAGATTTTTCTAAGGGTCTCTCACAATAAAAGTGTCGACATTTCTTTTTAAAAAATAAAAAAACAATTTACATCTATACGCGATAAAAGAAGTGTCAGATATAGCAAAAAATCACCTTTGATTTTTTTCTTTCAATTTATGAAAATTGTTGGAAGGGAACAATTTTTAGCGTGACGTTTCGACAATTTCATGAAGCCGTTCGCTTTGTTCGAATTTAGATCTTGAATTTTGAATTTTAAATTTAAATTTAATAAAATGAAATCATTTCGTGAAAAAGTTGCTGTAACGTGCATTATTAATTCATGATGGAAAAAAAAACAAAAAAAAAACATTAATATTAACATTAATAACATTTTAGATATATCTTTGCTCATAATGAATATGCTATATACTCATATATTAATTTCCAGGTGACAATTACTCAAACCTCAGCTATTTATTTTGAATACCTACCAAAAGGTATAAATTATTCACTTGTTCCTAAAGTTTGCGATACTTTATAATTATACAGTGTTGAAAACAGATTATTTAAAGGTAAAGAGAAATAGAATAAATAAATAAATAAATAAATAAATAAATTGGAAAACTCAGAATTTATTATAAGACGTAATGTAAATTTACATTGCATAATAATGAGCGTTGCCATGAAATTGTACATCAGGCAACCTTATATAATATGGGGATTTATAAACAGCCCTATCAATGTATTCTAGTGGAGAGATATATGAAACTAAGGATGTTGGTGGAGAAATAGAAGATGCAGGATTGCTATACAACATTACATTTTCATCGATCTTTGGAGTATCAAATAATATTTTGTCTTCTTCCGCCTGTACTTTTTCTGGCAGTTATTACTTCAACTATAAACGACATCCAAGCATTGTGTTAATGGCAATTATGGATGCTAATTATAAATTCCTAGCGGTGTCAATTGGAGGAAATGGACGAATTTCAGACGAACGTATTTTTAAAACTTGTTAAATGGCAGTTTTTATAAAAAATCTATCAAAAATACTTGAAAAAACATCACTTACTGATCGCAGTTCAAATATTCCACACGTACTAATAGCAGATAACGTTTTTCCACTACAGCCTCATATTATGAAATCTTACCCTTATAATTCTAAAGGTCTCATGAGAATATTTAATCATCGACTTAGTCGACCTCGCAGATTGGTAGAAAGTGTTTTTGGGTTAGCGGCTGCAGTTTTCCACATTTTACGTCGTCCATTTCATTTGACACCAGAAAGAATTGATGCAGCTATTTAGCAATTGGTTGTCTACATAATTTCTTAATTAGTGAAAAAAATTTGGCAAAAAATTACGCGCCTCAAGGAACATTTGATCCAGAAAATACAGAGACTGAAAAATTAGAACTGGAACAATAATGTCCAACTGGTACGCCATCAGAAAGCTTACTGCCTTTACAGGATTTAAGTATCATTACTCATCTGACTCTAAAGAAATGTGAGAGGAATTCAGAGACTATTTTCTCTCACCTACTGGAGAGGTTTCTTGGCGATACAAATTTAAGTAAATATAATTTATAGTTACTTACTAAAAATGTTAAAACAAAATTATTTTTCAAATTTAAAAACAATATAACTTTTGTTTATCATAAAATTTGAGATTCTTTTTCTACAAGATATACACTGTCTTTCAAGTAGTGGAGTGAATTGAGGTGTTCCCACTTTTCCAAACACACCATTTCTTCTAATTCTTCTACTCCTTGTCCCGTCTGAATTTTAATAATAAAAAAAAAAACCACCTATAAGAAAAATAGAAACACGCAATTTATGTCTGCAATATTTGATTTTTCTTCTTTTTTTTATCATTTACATCTGGAGACAGATGTAGTGTCGACACTTATCACATGATACTGCTACATCTAAATGTAATAAATTTCGGATTGTTTACACTGGACACCTGAGCTCACAGACAGTAGCAGACACAAAAACTGTGAAAGAAATGTCAGATGTAAACGTAGCTTTACTCTCATTCTTCTTTTTATTATTATTATTATTATTATTATTATTATTATTATTATTATTATTATTATTATTATTGGGCTCTGGTTGATACGCTGAGCAAGAAAATGAAAGATAGGGTTCAGTAAACTTTCTCCAATACGAACTGTCCAATCACAACCATACCAAATACACCACAATTTTCGAGTTGGGAACAGTAACGGATCCAGAGAGGAAATATGGAAATTTCCCCAAAATGTCAAAAGAATTTATAAAAAAATACAAAAATCTTAAGGAAAAAATAAAAAAGTCGCACAATCTATATAAAAACCAACGAAAATTTGTTGAAGAGTGAAAAAACCTCAGTTATAAAATTTCTGGTCAATTCCTCTCCTCCCCAAAATGACACTTCGAATCCGCCATTGGTTGAGAATACAACAGCAAACAGTGTTCCATTTTCGCAATCTAGCTGAACATAAAATTGAAATTTGTAATCCGAGAAAAAGTAGATAAAAATACTGAACATCAATAGAATACTTTGTTATGCCTGAAAAGTGTATTATTGCATCATGTTGATAACAGTTTTCTAGAGGTTACACTTCCTTCAAAAATAATTTTAATTAGTTAGTTAAATATTTACACTCATATGTAGGCCTCAACTTTAGAATACGGACTTCAATAAAATATTTCAAATACAACTAAATCACAACATGATAGATAGGTAATTAATGTTTTGTACATACAACAATATGAGCAAGTAAGTTAATAATGGTTATTGTAGGATCAAGACAATACAAATATTCTGTCTTCAACATGAGTTTATATGCACAGTTCAGAGTACATATATTTCCAATGTGATTAGTAGGTATTCAATGAAACAAAAACAGGGATATGGAGAATGGAAGAATTCCAATATTCGAGAGACCAGTGTGCTGAGGTCATTATATACCATTAGTTTTGTATATGTAAAATTTATAAAGAAGAGAAAATCGAATGCAGGGATATTGTTGACAAATTGAAATAATTTGTTTATGCACGAATGTAGTCGTCTGTATAAAATATTTCCGACTATACTCGTTGCAACTATTTCTTATTATCACTATTTATATGTCAAGTTTCAATAAAATAGGGCATAGAGAACTGAACTAAAGTGATGATAAGTGGAGGCTTCACAACGGTACAAATCTATCGAAGTATTTCCTGAACCTGTCTAACCCACTTTCTTATGTTCAAACATGTATCTTCACGTGTCCACAACAATGATAAAAATTTCTGTTGTTAGATGTTATTTTCAAAGTTTTGACTAGCATTTTCATTTATTTACATTACTAAAAGCGTTAGGTTGACTAAAAAAAAAAATGTATCGAAAGACTCCCGATTTTTTTCTTTTTTTTTTCTTTCGCTGATAATTATAAAAATGCTCCATGACATGGAATTTTTTCTCGATAATCAATAATCGAAGTTCCACTATGTAACGAAAAATGGATTGGACGGCTCTCGAAACCTACACGTCAAAGGAATTTTTTTTATTGTGCTCAGACAATGCAGCCATTTTATCATGCATTTGGAGGCTATTAATGACATCGATCTAGCGGCCACAGGACTACCAGCATGAATTTTTCAATTACACGCTAGAAAACTAAGTGAACAAACCAAACACACCGCTATTTTGGTTCAGGGGACATGTGATGACAGCTGGTCTCAAAGCCTATAATCTTTCGATTTCAAGGTCAAGCACCATACCATTATTACGCAACGCAGACGATAACTTTAAATTCCCTTAACTCTAGATTTTCTACACTTGAGAAATTACCAAGAAAAAATAATTTCATAACATAAAAAATCAATTATTAGTTTTAACGTTATGGCCCGTATGCAAGAAAGATACTCAAGTATCAACAGTGATTTAAGAATTACTTATCTTAACAAAGTTATATCTATATATGTTCATGAATAGATATAATTGATAATGGAAAAAAGTAAAAATCACTCGAGAGTCGAGTATCGCTCTTGCATTCGGCTTTTTGTGAGAACCCCAAAGGAGCCTAAAAGCTTAAAACTCTCTAAAACTATTATTATCGCAACTAACCGCCGCCCATGTCGAACTGCGTTGACTTAAACATATTTCATCTAAGAAGATGAATGTGTACTTTCCGCATCCTGGATTAGAAGGACCTTCACAAGAGTGTTCACAAGTAAGACAGCTGCATGAAAAAGAGATGAAAACCTTCAAACGTTGCGTTTTCTTGGCAGTATTATGTAAAAATTATGTAATCAGTATTCTACATAGTCCCTTAAAAGCCATAAGCGTTCATTTCAAAATTCAGATTTACACCTAAAACCGGATTTTAATTTTAGAGGCGTCATTATTTTCATGGAACTGACGCCCAACTCAAAGACCACAACTAATCGATAGCGAAAATCAAAAGCAGAAATCATAATATGAGAAGTTGAGAACCCATATTCATCCAGAGAAAAGTATAACCATAATATTCGATCTTTGCGATCTAAAGTAAATTAGAAAAAAGTTTAACTTGCATCAAAATAATTCCAAACAGCAAGTCGCACAAACGTTTGCCAACAGCTCTATTCTAATACACCATCGAATCGTCATAAACCATCATCACGAACTATAAAAAACACTAATCTGTAAATATAGACATTAACTGTCATATAAAGCGAAAACATAGGATGGGTATCCACATACTTTCCTGCAAAAACCAAGAAGAAACACTCATAAATACACGCATATACCGAATTATATAGCGGCAAAATGGGGGAAAAATAAAAACAAAAGACAGACAAAAAAAAAAAAGACAAAAGCTTATGAAAAATTCAAGCAACCGTCGAAACGATAAAAGAGATAATTATTTTAATTTTTCCGCATTTCGTTATTACACCGATTTGGACTCGTAGACAAAATACAATGAAAACGGCTTTCATACATTTTTTTTCCTCTTTCTTTTAATTTTTTTTTTGTTTTTTGTTTTTTGTTTTAGCGCAGATAATTTACATGTGAAAAGATTATCGCACTCATTTTTACGACGAGCGAATTCAATTTTCCGTTTTCATAGCAACGTGGAGAGAGGGGAGTCCGATTCGTACGAATTTAGTCATCTTACGTAAAATTGACATTAAAATTATATTAAACGGGAGACCTGAGTTTTTTTTTTCTTCTTGTCTCCACAAATTTAGCGCCTTTGCGTCGTCAACGTCGGCTCAGGGTGTTAAAACAACGCTTTTTGGGAGATTTTTATTGAAAATCAACCTTCGTCCGGGAATTTCTATCGCATTACGTCGAATATTAAATTACGCGAATCTATTGGAAAAGCGACGTACATGGGGCTTAATGCACACCTCCAGTCCTATACATTCCAGACCATTTCATTTCGTATAGGTACCCAATATTCAAAAAAAAAAAAAAACTTGCGCAGCAACCTTTGCAAGAAAAAGTAGATTTTCTTTGTTTAAAAATCACTTATATATCACCAACATTCTACTAATAAAGTAATATATAATATATTTATATTTTTTGCAAAGAATTACCAATATCTCAATAATACGATGGATGCGATAAAATATACGGATTAAGTATCATGTTTTCAAAATATTTTATAAATGTGTCAAAAATTATTATTTTTTTATGAAATGAAAAATTATTCTAAGTTCCGAAGTATCGTGTAGTTGTCTTAAATTCTGGTTACGAAAATATTAGCGGATAATTTAGTGACCGTGGTCAAATATAGTATACTGAAACGGGTGGAGGGTCAGCGAAAATTGACTTTTTTCTGAGATCGTGTTGGTTTTAGGTTAAAACGAGTCATTCTCTCGATGACGGCTAGAAAATGAATTTTTCAGGACCATTATTGGAAGAATAAAAGAGGGAAAATCACACTTAATAGCTAATAAATTAGGAACATTGACCAACTACAACCAAAATTGGTAGGTTTGGTCCCAGTATAAGAGGTACTGTTTGTACCAAGTTTTGTGACTATTGAAAGAGAATTGTCACTTTTATTGAGATAACATGAAAAATTACCACCTCCAACAGCCCCAGGGAATCAACCATAATGCTAATAGGAACCAAATCAATACATGTACCCAATTTAGTGACTGTAGATTGAAAATTACACCTTTTAAAGCCACTAATCTGATAAAACTGCAACAATATCACCCCTATCAAACTAAAATTGGTAGGTACTGTCTTTGACCTAAAACACATACATATATCAAATTTTAGACCTATCGATTGAAAATTGCGACCTATACACTGTTCAATGAAAAATGCATATAAACTGACCTACCAAACGGACTATGCTCCCGATTCAGACCAAAAACAATAAGATTTTTCATTAGGTGAATTCGAATATGTTTCAAATTTCGAAACCACCGATCAAAATTACACCTGGAAATGGACTTAATGCAACAGGGGTACATAAAAAAAATTAATTTTCAAAAATAGTGCCAAAATGGTCAGAAAATCATGGAACGAAAAACCTACCCACTCCCACCCGTGGGTTCGAATACTCAGGCAATTTTAATAAGCAGATTTTTTTCAAAAATCTACTTAAAAAGTACACAACATCCAGTGGCAAAATCGTCGCCGTTGATTTCAGCTATAGGTCAAATAAAAATTACAGAACCATTCGTATTCGAACATACTGGCAGGGGGGGATAATTTTTTTTTGTTTAGCTTGCAAACACCGAAATCGTTTTTGGAAAATTACACGTCCAATTATAAAATGAATTCGTGACTAATGGTCACGTAGAAGTAGATGAGGGGGTGGCGAGCTGGGACGAGTAAACAGAGTTAGATAAAAACGAAATGGAATAATGAAACAAATTTACATAAAAATTAATGACGTCATCGGGAATGGAATAGAGGAGGGCGAGTTTTGAGAAAAATCAATAGTAATAGCTGTGGTGACTCTTTTTCATCTATGCTGAACAATATTCAGAATGATTACAGTGGCAATTTATTGAGCTTCAAAAAGGATATCCCAATTCGAAATATGTCAACTCAATGTGTACGTACCGTATCGTTCCTTATTTTTCATTAGTGAGAAAATGAGATGATAAGATTCAAAAACCGCCAAAGCATAGTATTTTTAGTAATTTCAGTTGAATTTTTAACACTCGATACAATCGATGAACGATATCACTGATTAAATAGGTTGGATTTATTTTGAGGAATGCATACCTCACTGCATGGCATTCATAGATAAATAAAATGTACACACGAAATATGCTTTGTATATAGATGGGAAGCTTGTCACTTTTTTACATAACTCATTTGATTAGCTGTGTTATCAGATATAGTAATCATCACAAGCCCAAAAAGGCCTTCAGCGCTCGTGTCACGTATAAGAATTTAAAAAATTTCTTGGCCTAGTCAGGATTTGAACACGCATCTCTCGATTATTCGTCCAAGTTCTTGGTGGTTGGACGATCAAATTGATAAAACAAATGAAAATTTATATAGGTATATATGTTTTCAATGTTATCATTATACTGTTCAAAATTGGTTTCAAATATTTATGATGACATACAACGCTAAACAATTGGTCGTGACTGGCGTTATAAATAAAACTGGAAAACAGAAAAAATGGCCGAGTAAAAACCTCATGATTGCATTGTGACACTTCGAAAAATTGGTCGTTGAAATATAATAATAGACTACACTCTGTTCATGCTAAGAATTGGGTGATGTCAGAATCACTTTTAGACTTGGTGGTTGGTTGGGGAGAGAGGAAAAGGTATAGATACACATTTTTATACGATGATGAGCATCATTTCACAGAGCAAACAAACATGGTGTTTCAAGTAGGTAGGTGTGAATATGGTTTATGATATCACGCAATTCTCAGCATGAACAGAGTATAGCTGTTCGGCCCGGCTTCGCATAGATGAAAAATTTAATAGAAAACAGAATTCACAAAAATCACAACCGCATATATTTTTACCCATACAGACATACGAACATACTAAATGTACTTAATGCAAAAATATTGAAGTTACAGAACAAAACAATGAAACACAATAAACATAATTGGAGCCATATATGTTTGCAACTGTTACAGGCATACAGTCACACAATCCATTTGAGGAGTCATTTTTTGAAGTCATCTCAAATTTTATGGCGTAGATTTTCGAATTAATTAATTTTAAACCAGCAGATGATCAGGACGATTAATTTCGTGCAAAATTCATTCAAAGCGGTTCCTCCGTTCTGGGGGCAATTAGTGACATACAAAATCATTTCATCCTTACATATATAAATAGATAAGTAGAAAGATAGACAGGATTTAAGATTCAAAATTTTTAAATTGCATTTTCAAGGAATAACGACTATTAAGTTTCTGAAAAAGTTATATGTTTGATTTTAGTTGAATAAAGAAAAAACACTTTGTCAGCACCAAGCGACGAAATATAAAAGATTACCGAAGAAACAAATAAAAAGTCATATAAGATTTATTGAAAAATCTCCAGTTCAAGCTAAAACTCAAATTAGCAATAACAGAATTTATAAGCCAATTTTTTTCGACAACTGACTATTAAGACACCCGTGAATACACCATTAATCGATATGTGACGTGCGTTTCTATGAAGACCGAACACTGTAGCTACAGAAACAAATTAAACCAAACGATTGATATTACTACATGAATTTAGTTTGGGCGTTTTACTCGAATGAAACAATCGATAAAATGGGCCCATTTCTTGGGCACAGCCAATCTGCCACTAATACGTAGCACTCATAAAGATATGTTTGAGCAAATAACGACGAGAATAACTATTGTTGGTGATAAGCGCTGGATAATCCAGCATTGCTCGAAAGAGGCAAATGGAAAACTTCATGACAATCACAAAGAGGATTCTCGGGTATAAGAAAATTAACGAGAGGGGTCACATGTGACGTAAAACTCATTCAAAGAATAAAGTCATCTCAGTCTCAATCGATCCACCAATAGTTAACAGATAGAAAACTACACAAGCGTATTTTAGTTATCCAGATCGAATTATGATGCATTCGCTATCTATCCTAAATAAAGAAAAGTTAGTAGGCATTTGAAAGATATTTAAAATTCAACGACATAAAGTAGACCTGACTCTTAGAGCTGCAGAAAGTTGGTAAAAATGGTTTTTAAATTTCAGTCGACAAACGATACGTTCGCTCCAGCAGAGGCAATACTTTGTTGCAACTCTTTTCCGATAGTAACACAAATTCTAACACCATACAGGGTGTTCGATGAAAAATTTTGTAACATCGATTAAGTAAAAAATGATCGATCTTTTAGATGATCGATCACCTCTTAAAAAGGAGCTTCAACTTCCTCCCCCAAAAAAACAAAAGTTTTTCAGCAATTTATGAAGTAAGACGAAGAAGAAAAAAGCAAGCAATCAAATTAAAAGTAAATTTAGAAAAAATAAGCTTTCATAAGGGTAAAATGTTGGGGGTTAGTGCACTCACACAGACACACACACAACCGAATCCAAAGATCGCGATCGTAGCGCTTTGGTGGCCGCGCAAAAATCTTTGTGAAATCAAATTGTTAGCAAGTAGAATAAAAAAGTATAATAACCACCTGATTGAGAAACGGAATAGAAAAAAGTCAACATCCATTTTCAAACATTCCTTTTTGGTCATAATCACAGAGAATTGATCTAGTCAGACAGATCAATCAAAAAATGGGCTAATTTAGCGTCAGATCCCTTTTTCAGATCAGTAAAAGTGAAACCAAGGTTGTAACAGCCGCTTATATCAGACTAATTAAATTTAAAAAAAAAAAAATGAAACCGACTGCGTTTAGGAACATAAAACATAATAGAACTAAAATGTTGAAAACAAGTTTTCTGAGTTTTGTAATAGTAATTTTTTATAAAACTGATTTACAACTAACGCAGTCGCTGACACAAAAAGCTTTTGATATTAATATGAAGATCAATATTGGATTGAAATCAATAGGCGAATGGAGAGTTTTCAACACATTAGGTATATAAGTAATTTAAACATTCTTAACGATTGGTACCTCAATGTTTTAAATAGATGTAATAATGCTGTGTATTAGAATATTGTCAAATCTATGTTAAACTTACCACAAATAGCATCAGAGAAATATGTAATAAAATGAAATCTAATTTCTTCATTTAAAAATTTTGCATTTTATATATATATATATATATATGTATGTATGTATGTATGTATGTAACTTGAAAGATATTTGTGCCAGCAACTGCGTTAGTTGTAAATCAATTTTATAAAAAATTACTATTACAAAACCTAGAAAACTTGTTTTCAACATTTTAGTTCTATTATGTTTTATGTTCTTATACGCAGTCAGTTTCATTTTTTTTTTTTTTTAATTTAATTATTTCTTGATTTTTCTGCTGAAAATATTTTTCAGTGCGAATTTTTAATATCTGCCCATGTTTCTCTCGTCACTTCAATTCTCCATGATTCGTCTTTACCTTCATAGTTTCTGATAAGGATGAAATACCTAATACAAAAAATTCAAGTGACAGGTGCTTGGTCATGTTGCAATATTTATGTAACAGCAAATTTCATTTCCAGCCAATTGTTTTTTCTCAATTAATACCTATTTTATTATTGCTCAATAGGGAACTTTGAATTTTTTTTAAATTTTGGAATTGGTCAATGAGTAAATTTCAATCTTTTAATCAAATATTAAGAAAACTAATTAGATCTTTAAAATTGATTTTAACTATAAAATGTTTATAAAGAGAATGTAAAAACGAGGTATATACATTTTTTTTTCAGTTATATTCATACCTATCTAATATTCTCTAAATTAATGATTCTTGTTGAAAGCAAAAGTTAGACTTTGCCTCAGTTTTGCTTGTATTTTTATGTATTTATTCAACACTTTTGCATCAATTTGGTAAGTATAATACCTCCTCACACAGTCCGTCATAATATAGACCTTGGACACAGAAAAATAAAAAGCTAACTGATACCTATGATGGGATATGAAATATAATTATATATAAGTGATCAATTAACAACCATAAGTGAGCCAATCACAGTTCATTTTTCAGTACACCTTCCTGATTGGTCAGTTTGAGGGAATTCTGGAAACAGAGTATTTTTATTTTTCCTTATAATTATTAATTTAAAGCAGATATATCAACGGACTTTAAATGAGCCAATCACAGTTCATTTTTCAGTACACTTTCCAGATTGGTTGGTTTAAGGGAATTCTGGAAACATGGTGTTTTCATTTTTTTTTATAATTATTATTTTGAAGCAGATATATCAACGGACTTTAAATGAGCCAATCACAGTTTGTTTTCAAACATATGCCTTCTTGATATTATTTTTCATTATAACTATTATTAAGCAGATATCAGCAGACTTTAAATGAGCCAATCCTACATAATACATCTACTGGTGCTAATATATTATTGGGAGAAGTGATGACACTTGAAATATTTATATAACTTTAAAAACTTTTGGGAGACTCAATCAGCATGCGATATTTTCTTATATGTTGAATCTTGGATTGGAATTGGTTACATTGCTTTTTGTGTTCAAAAAATCCTTAAATTTTGAATGAGAATTGTGGGTCAGGTATGGGGAATTTTTCAATTCTTTTTGGCCAGCGTTACTCACCTTAAAAATACGAATTTTTTGAGACCTATTTCATAATTGTACGATGAATATTGAATGCTGTAGAGTGGCACAAAATTTCGTTAGATTGCCAGGAACAGAGTCAAACACAATACCTCTTTCTGACGCAGTCGGTAAAAATTGTTTAAAAATGTAGCTCCTTCAATATGAATCATAAATCATCTCTTGAAATAAGATTTTGGCGCCTATATCATAAGATTTTCTACTGATCTGATCCAAATACTATCTTATATCAATCGGCAAAATAAATATGAGCAATGTTTCTCTGGATATTAAATATTTTATAGACGCAGTGCCTATACTGATGCGAAATATCGGTATTTTTTCATATCGATACATATCAGTATTTAAAGAGAAATATCGATCCGCCAAACATAAATATTTGAGATAAAATATCGTCGTATCAGCGATTGGGATCGATTGGAAGCAGAGGATTGAATCCTGGGATGTTTTCCTTCTTTTACTAGAGAGCGAGTGAGCAAGTGAGTGGGATTCAGTCAACTCTTTGGAGATTGAACCAGGATTGATTGGGAGTGAATCACTAACAGAGTGAGTGAATGAGCGAAAGATTCCTTATAAATTTTCAATCATTCGCTCTTTCAAGGACAAACTATTTTGGATTTTATCGGGAACTTATCACCAAATTTATCTATTTTCTTTCTGACTAATTGCTGTTTTTCTTTCTACCATATCACAATTTTGATTGTGTGTAGTACGTGATATTTTTACTATTTGAATGAATTCTTAAATGAACCTGAGAACCTATCCAGAAAATTTTTTCGTACCCAAAAATCTGTCACAAAAATTTCAGGAAAATTTTCAAGATAATTTTGAAAAAACATTTTTTAGAATCTATATAACTATCATATTAATCATTCTTCGTTTAATGGTAAACGATATAGGATAGGGTAGTTAAATATTGGTGGAATTAAATAATTCAACACACTTTCAAACTTTATTAAATTCATCGTTTCATCGTAATAAACAACTCAACGCCAAATTCGAACATCAAAAGCTTTATTATTTATGGCAAAAATGTTCTAAAAAGTTTTTCATGGGGATATTTTGCTAATGTTGAAGTCACATGTGCTTTTCATTGGTGCATGTAGTCACATGAGATAAGAATATCCTCACTAAAAGTTTTTAGAACAGCATCTTTTAGCCATAAAGAAAACGCCTAATACAAAACTAAAATTAACCGCCACAGAACTCATGGTCAACCCCATAGCACAAAGAAACTTCAACGAAAAATATGAATAGAACAGATACAAAGAACCGTTGTTTTTTATCAATAATAATCTAAGAAGCTCTCGAATAGTAAACCTCAATAAATATTTAATGATTCAGTCACGAGCTAATTTTAGAACAAAGCAATAGCCAAAAAAATTCAACAAAAATCAGACATAGAAAAACGAAATATCATATTCGACATTCTTCAATAACATAGTAATCAAAAATTCGATTTTTTTTTTTTTTTTGGTAAATCAAGACACATTTTCTTTTGGAAAGGGCAAAGGAAGGAATGATACAGAACGAATGAAATGGAAAAAATGGAAATTCGTTTTTACGAAAATAATATAAATGACGAGAGCGTGACTCATGTACGCATTACTCCCAAACGTGAAAAAAAATAAAAAGAAATGTATACAGTTTTCGACGTGAAAAATACGATTTCTTGGGCGACCCCTTTCCGCTTTCTATTACATTTTTCATACTTTCATGTCGGCCTTTTTCTATAACACTCACACAAAATGGGTGCACACGACAGTCACGATGAAAGTGAGGGAAGTACTCAGGATAAAAGACTAAAGAGAAAAAAAAGAGGAAAGGAAAGAAAACTGATGCGAAGCCGACGTTTCGAAACCGACATACGTCTGAATACGAAATTTCAATCGCATAAAAGAGAGAGCAGTGCTGCAGATGGGGAAGGAGGCAGGTAAAAAACTAATTACTTCATAAGGAAAGAGGAAGGGAGAGCCAGGGGAAGAAAGAGACAGAAAATATCGACAGTATAAATGCCAAAATGCTAGAGGAGACAGCTTTGCCTCTGTTAAAAGATAAATGAGTCGAAAGTAACCAACGACGTTGATGGCAAAACGAACACTTCTTTACAAAACTTTCAGCGCTGAAATTCATCGACAAGTTGTACCATACTACGAAGCGGTGAGGTACCAAAAATATTGAAGAGATGCAACTTGAAAGAAGCGGAAGGAAACGAGCGCTGGTATGTTTTGGCCATCGGCCAACCAACCCATTTTGTCGGACGAGCAGCACACTGACATACTTCAGAATTTGAATGCCGCACGTATGGTCGGAAACAGTAAACTTCGATACGAAAACTGATAATCAGAAACTGAAATATCGGGGGGGGGAGGCAAGATTATACGAAGTTTCACAAGGATCGCCGAAAACAACAGTCACTCCAAAATGACTGGCACGAATAGAAATAAAAATAAAACCTAAATTAGAGACACCTGTAATCTTATTAGGAGCGAGAAATACCGAGATTGCGCGACAGTAGGAAAACTGGCGTTTGAAAAGCATTCAAACTTCCAAGCATTGAAAGAAATAATACAGTGTCAGATGAAATGTCGGCAATAATTTGCTAGTACATAGATTGTACTTGATGAGACGAGTAAAAATGTTACATCCACACTTCCTCTACACGCCATACTAAAGGGGCTATAAAGGTTTCAATTTTTTCAAACAATTTCGACTATTATACATTTCATAATTCATATCGTCACTGATTAAGCGATTCACAAGGCTATTTTTTCGAAAATATTCCCTTCAAACAAGGTTATACAACATTTTGTACACAACTGTATAAAAAATTGCATATCAAAGGTGAATTCCACGTTATCGTTGTCATTGATGGTGTTACCACCAATACATTCACGTTAAAGAAAGTTGCCTAACCTCCCTTCTCAGAAGGGTGTTCTCTACTTCTCACATGATACATATACAACTTATTAGAAAAATTACCCTAACTTCACCGAACACCCTGTATATTCAATCGTCGAGCAAAGTTTGCAGTTTTAAATAACATTCATGATGAAAAGGGCAAGGATTTTTAGGTAAAGACCTACACTTGCGAGATTCGCTTTCTCTAGATTTTAATAACATTAGAAAAAATTTTTTTTTCAAATGCTTTTTATTGAGGAGCTCTAAAAGCCACAAAATAAAAAATTTATCTCCCAAACAGATGATGTTAAAAATTATATTTTCAATACTCACAATATTTAATAGCAATAATATAACAACATTTAATAGCAAAAATATAACTTTCCCTTTACAAACAAATGAAAATTTTGCAATTTTTCAAACATAATAAAAATCATTCGAGACCATAAGAAATTGATGTCGTTGCGTATCAAGAAAATACATCATGTCGGAAGAAGTATACTTGTCACTATAGTGTACTGCATTTTGGTCTCAAATGCATTTTATTATGTTTGAAAAATTGAAAATTTTTCATGTGTTTGTAAAGGGAAAATTATATTTTTGCTATTAAATGTTGTAAGTATTGAAAATATAATTTTCAACATCATCTGTTTGGGAGATAAATGTTTTATTTTGTGGCTTTTAGAGCTCCTCAATAAAAAGCATTTTTTTTTTTTTTTTAATTTTTTAATGTTAATTTTATTTTTTACTTTTTAGTTAGTCATGAAATTTATTTATTTATTTATTTATTTGTCATTATTATCTGTATCCAGCAGGTTTTCTGAAGTTTCTAGTAGGTTGTAGAACTGCATTATTTCTTGCATATTGAAAAAGTTGCCTACCTCCAGCTATTCAAGACATACTTACATATTAATAAACACATTCTGGGTTATTTTGTAATTTGCCTACTTGAAACTATTATAGGTATACCTATAATACTAAACACATTCTTGTGTATTTGATAAGTTGCCTACTTAAAACTATTGAAGGCATACGAATATTTGGTTTACAAAGATGAGACCTCTACACTACTCCTACTCTCCTAAAAACACAAAATGAGACCCTCAAGCGTGACACGAAGTAAGAAAGACACAATTCCAATTTCAATAAAAAGCATCTAAAAATGCCAATTCACTTATTCTGGCATATTTTGGTGTAAATGCAGTTTTTTCGACATATTTTGGTAAAAATGCCTTTCATCTTCGACGAATTTCGTTCAGAATGCATTTTTTCCCGACATATTTCGGTGAAAATGACTTTTCCCACACACTTCTCAAAATGAAATTGTTTTACTAATAAAATTCATCCAAAAACTTTTTCATACTTTCCGTTTTTTCCTAGATATCATTTCAATGATGCAAATGTATCTACATATACTTTCAGGCTTCAAGGCAGTTGATTTAAACGGTTTTCCCTATTAACGTATCTTCTCATTTTATAGCGATTATGCGTGCAAACTTATTAATGCATATTTTGGGCACTCTCAAAAAATATTTGACCTTGAAGTTCGTGCCCTAAAAATGAATCAGGCGCCGAGGAGGAAGGAGGGCACCGTGTGCCTATTTGCCCCACTCTCGCAGGTCATTATATGAAAAAGTGAATAAAGAGAATCGCATCAAATACCTGCTTAAACGTGAGCCTAAACTTTAGAGACAGCAGGAAAATAGAAATGAGTGGCGGAAAATATGAGTGACCGTCAGCCGCTTGTATTGTAATAACCTGCCAAAAAATTTTTAGATTGTTTCAATTTACAATTAGTCGTAGTATTCGTAATTCTTGCAGTAAAATATCCAATATGCAGGAGGTAGAATTTGTAAGTTACCTGCTCCACTTACAATAACGATATAAATTTCCTTTCTAAAAATGAAAGACTAAGATAGAAAAATATACAGCATTTGTTTCATTATATGACTCTGTCCTAATAGAATGGCGAATGAGCTCACTATTCATGATCCAAATGTGTGCAATAAACCAAGATATTTGCGATCCATACGATATTACTAATTCTTGAAGTTGTTTGATTCTCTTTTAATGGCGGTGGTTCATTGTAATAACGTTTGATGCAGGTCTGGGTCAGTTCGAAAGAAATAAATTTCAGTTTCCTTTGATATACTGTTTTTACTTTTATATTTTTGTCGATTGACTAACGATTTCCTCTCTAATCTTTCTACATTTTAGTCAATTAAAATGAAGCAAATATCGTTTTTTATCGATATGTTTTTTCACATTTGATAAAAGAATTTTTCCAATTATCGGATAATATGAAATATCTATTCATATTTTCATTAGGAAAATGATATTATTCCGATATATTATAAGTGTGGAATACCTAACATCATGGAAGATACTCCAACAACAGAAGGTTTTCTGCAGTTTTGCATATTCATCACATATCATACACAAGGTATGGGGGAGCCAAGACCTCGGCAAACACTTGAGATTTTGTAGCCAGTTTTGTGAGCTTATATACTAGCTCCTTACATGCACACATAGACACATATGTAAGAATTTACATACGTATGTGTGATAACTAATTGATACTTATTTTACCATTGCTACGGCTAAGAGCAAAATATGGCAAGTGCACTGATAAGACAGATTGTGACATCATCCAAAATGTAATTAATCAATTGGTCATGGTCCAAATATTATGTCATACCTGTTGTGATTTGCAAGTACGTACATATAAATGTATGTGTGTTTTACAAACACTGCACAAGTTTGGTCATTTTGCAATGACAACTATAATTGGGAGTAGTGATGCTAAAACTATCGATAGTTATCGATAAGAGCGATTATTGTTGAGACCACCAATCCTTCTCCCCTCTCACTCCTGCGAACACACCATCACACATTAAACACATTTATTTATATCTATTCGCGGCTACACTGTTCCACCACTTCCGCCGCTCATTCGTTCGTTTCCGTTAACGTTCGTTCATTACTCTAAAAATGTACTTTGCTTAAATTATGTAACTTCTTAAATAAACACTCGCTTCTTGGACGGAACTTCGCTTAAATCTTCTTTTCTCGTTACAACTCCGGTCCTCATCCTCTATATGGTAGCATCGCTCGGTAACAATCCTTGTACCTGAAACTTTAAGAAAAATAATTTAAATTTTTATATTGTGAATTTTTGTGTTTAAGTCAAACTTTTAATATTTTCGTGAATAATTGTTTTTTTTTTCTTTTTTTTAATAATTTTTCGTAATTTTATTTTTGTGTTGGGTAACAAAGTTCCAACCTACCATTTTTGTTTCGAGTTATAAATTTTTTGTTCTCGAAAATTTAATTTCACCTTGAATGCTGTAAACGTTCAATGAGTTTCGTCGTTTGCTGAAAAGGATTTGCCCTGCTTGTGTATAATCCAGCCAAGTGTTTCGAAAATTCCAGGACTCGTCGATTGCTAAGTTGTTTGGGAGCCCTGCTTGTGTTGCCCGAAAACTAGTAAATTCATTAATGTCTGCCCTGCTTGTGTATGAACTAATTCGTCGAAGTCATCAATTGGTAATAAATCGCCTTGAGCCATCACAAATTGATCTGAAACCAACGTAAAAGCTTCAACTCAACAACATCAAAATTGGTATTCATCATCTTAATTCAACTTCAACTTTTGGTATCATCTTAAACCTCAAAAAACACAACTCAAACACTCACCGAAGTACGTTCAAGACAACCGAAGCGCTGTTCAATCAACATTTCCAGAGCATCATCTTTGTAAATTCCAGAAAGCGAACCTGAAAACCAAAAAATCAACGATAAAAAGGTATCACTTGAAAATTTTCTGCTAAAAAAAGGTAATAAAAAATACATTTTTCGTAATTTTTTGTATTTTTTTTCGTATATTTTTCGTGTTCAATTTCGTATTTTTGCGTAACTTAACATTTTAGATTCAAAATTTAACTTGCATATTTGAAAACATCGTTATTTTCAAATAATTTCTGCCTTTACAAAATTTTTCTAAGTGCAAATTTTGGCAAGTTGTGTGCAAATTTTTGCAGCCACTTTTGTCTTGGAGTGTACAACTCGTGACGTATGCACGGCTTGTTTCGTTCATTCGTTCAAACTTGTACATTAACCTTTTGTTAAGTGCAACGAACCTACGAACGCTTATCTTCGCCCATTCAATAAATACGTTGGCGCGGTTTTTCAGTTTCAAACCACCATTTTGTTGCAACTTGAAAATTTTTGCCGTTGCACAATTTTGTCGAAAATATTTTAACGATTTTTTTTTGAATTTTCTTTTCTTATACGAACACTCAAACTAAATTATTTTCTTGCTCAATATTTTTTTTCTCGTACACCTTTAATTATTTATTCGAAAATATTATTTATTTCAAATTTTTTTTTCCTTTTTTTTCTTTTTACCATTTTTTTTTCTACTGTGAATTTTTTATTATTCTTTCGTGTTACCAGTAGAATCATTTTGCGTTATACCTGGTGATATTTAAATTTTTTTTTTCTTTTCAAATCACCTGCAATAATTTTTTTTAATTTCATCTCGAATTATTTGTTTTGTGGGTATACTATTTCAAACGAAAAATTTCCCCTGTTATCAATAATTTCATTTCTTTCCTAATTCCCTTGGTCAGAAAGTAGCTAATTTCATTTCACCCTCACATTTTCTTTTTTTTTTTTTTTTATTGATTTTAATTAATTATCTTATCGAATATTGAATTCTGATACGAATTATTTTGGGTTATAAAAGTCTTGTTATTTTATTTTTATTTTTTTTATTGGGAAGCGTCCAGTCTCATCTTTAACGTGTGTTGTCTCTTGCCCGCAGTGGACCTACTCAAGAAACATACAAGGACAATTTAAATACTATCGTCAAATTCTTACATTGTTTGGTTATCACAGGTACGGCAATCCTAGTCTTGCGGCATTTGCTGGGAATTGACATCCGTTGTTATTTTTTATTTATTTTTTTTATTTTTTTAATTTCTTTTTAAGTTCAGTCAATTCATTAATTATGAACACTGAAAATAATGAAAGGATCTCGAACATCTTCCGTGGAAATGGCTATGAGGGATGGCGTGCAACTGTCATCAGCACTCTAATTGGTAAAGGATGCCATTCCACAATTTTTCCTACTGCTCGTGAAACTAGTTACATTTATACATCATCCGAAGAACTCCTAACGTCCAAATGGCTTAAATTCTTTCAAACTCAGGAACGGGCGAAAGCCCACATTTTCGAAAGACTTGACAAAAGAATCCTTCATCATGTCAAAACTTGTGATGTAGTTTCACAAATTTTTGAAATTTTGGATGCTCGATACAGAAATTAGACTGCTACTAACATCATGGTTTTGAAAGCAAAATTTCAGTCCCTTCGCTTCGATCCAAGGAGAGGTACCATCCATAGATTCTTGGAATATTTCTCATCTATTGTGGAAGAACTACGTGATGCTAATTACCCCCTATCGGAAGCTGATGAAATTGATCAGTTAATGATGTCCTTGCCCGAAAAATTTGATACTGTCTTCACAGAATTCCGCCAATTAGAAATTGAAAAACGAACTACTGTCAGACTTACAAAAATGATATTAGAAAAATGTGATCGAATTGAATATTCTAATAAAACTTTTCCCGGGTTTGATCAGCCCAAATCATCATACCAACCAATGAATAATAGAAGAAATTTTAGAAATTTTCGCAATAATAATAATAACTCAAATTCCTCCAAACCAAATTATAACACAACGAGTTATTTAAACGATCACAAAAATAGTCAAAACAAACAAAATAGTTATCCTTCCAAAGATAACGTGTCCCAAATGGATGTCACATGTTTTAGATGCAACAAGAAAGGACACATGTCAAGGACATGCCCTAATGAAACATCTAATACAGGTAACACTCCACAAACCCAGAACCAGAACAGTAGCTCGAAACCCCAAACTTCAAATAACACGAATCCCCAAAAAAAAACAGATGATAAGACCAATTTCCGTGTTAAATATTCTATGATGTTGCATTCAAATCTTAACCATTTAAGTTTTGATGACATCGAAGATGAATTCCAATGGCCCAAGCCCCCTACAGTATCAAAATCCCCCCCCCAAAAAAAAAAAAACCAACTCCATACGATGTTATTAGATAATGGAGCAGATGACCATATGGTCAACGACATTTCAAAATTAAGAAACATACGCAAAGTTGACAGTTCTCGTAGAGCACTTTGTGCTAAAAAAGGTGTTTTTGTAAATCCTACCCACGTTGGATCAATGTATGTCAACGTCTGCAATTTGAAAGCAGAATTTTCCACCATTCACCTATAAGAGGTATATTATGATCCTGATTTAAGCCTTGATATTTGGTCAGGTGCTAAAATCATGGAGTCTGGCATCTTTAAAATCATAACGGACACGAATCATGCAGACATCATAAATAAAAATACTGGTGAAATTACTATAACCGCTCCAAAGAGAGGTTCAATGTACTATATTGATTGCGAGATAGTTGATGAAGATGAGGAAAATAAGGTCTATCAGGAGCTTGTGTGTATGCCTGTACCTAGTACGCCTGCAGAACAGGAAGATCATGTAGATGATCCTCAACAAAATTTCGAAGAACTGAATAAGGCTGAAACAAGCAATCCACAAAGAGAGCAGGAAAACATTGACCACCCCCAAAATTTTCAAGACACTGAAGTGGATACAGTCACTCAGGAGATTTATTCCGAATCTGAGGACGACTTAAACGGAAAGAGTGTCGGAATAAATAGAAAGCATAAAAAAAACATAAACAAAACTAAAACTCTTTGGAATAGAAGATTAGGTCATCTAAGTGGCAAAAGCCTAAAAGCATTATCAAAAGTAGTTGTAGGTATGGCCCAAAATTTGGTATTTAAGGACGATGACTTTGCCACTTGTGAAATCTGTATAAAAGCAAAATCCACCCGAATTGGTCATCATGGTGTGAGGACTCGACCAACGAGAAGAATGGAAGTAGTCTCATCAGACATCATGGGACCCTTTCAAGAGGCATATAACGGAGAAAAATTCATTATAACTTTTATTGATCATTATTCGAAATATACTCTTGCCTTCCCAATATTAAGAAAATCCCAGGCTTTCGATAAATTTAAAGAGTATTATTTATCTTTTAACACAAAATTCCCCAATGATCCTATCTCTGTATTAAGAACTGATCAAGCTAAAGAATACTCCGATTCCAAAATGACACAATTCTGCTCCGAGAAAGGAATAACATTAGATGATGGTGTGGCATATACCCCCGAATTAAATGCTATAGCCGAAAGGCAAAACAGAACCCTGCTTGAAAGAGTTAGAGCTATACTATATGACGCAAAAATTGATTTCAAATTATGGTCAACAATTGTATTAGCTGCCGCCCACATAATCAATAGAAATCCAACCCGCGTCAATTTAGGGAACATGACACCCTATGAAAAATTATACGGGACTAAACCCGACATTTCCCATCTTCGAGTCTTTGGTGCTATTGCATATAAACACGTTCCTATAGAACAGAGACAGCAATCAGCAGTCAAAGCTAAGAAGAACGAAGAGGAGCATCTTGACCCAAAATTCTTGCCCCGAGCCCTTAAAACTATTCTGATTGGCTTTTCGAATGTAGGTTATCAGATACTAGATCCAATTAAAATGAAATCCTACAAATCCTGCGATGTTAAATTTGATGAGACGAAAACATTAGCCGATTTCACTAATAGACCAGAAGAATTGCAAGTGAAACCCTTAGAAGAGGAAATTGAGGCAATCTACAGGGTCAATGTACTAAAACAAGCCTCATCTGAAGACTTACTATTTATAGAAGATTGCATGCCAGTAAGTTTCAGTGACATCTTCCAAAATCCTTTTAAGAAAGAGTGGCTTAAGGCTATCAATGATGAGCTGCAATCCATGTCAGATCTTCATGTGTGGAAAATTGTAGACCGTCCACATAATGTCAAACCTATAGACACACGTTGGATATTTATGGCCAAAGCCAATGAAAGAGGAGTAATGTGCCCAAAAGCTAGACTCGTTGCCAAAGGTTTTATGGACAGATCCGAGTATACCATGACAGAGAACTATGCACCTGTTGTGCAACTCTGGCTAATTAGGTGGATCTTATCCGTAACTAACCTATTAAATCTACAACTTGTTCAATACGATGTCAAAACGGCCTATTTAAATTCAAAAATTAAAAATGACATCTTTCTGAATATTCCCCAAGGTTGCAATGTCAAAAAAACAAAACTATTAAAACTTGAAAAATCCATCTATGGCCTCAAAACATCTAGTAAAAATTGGATTGAGTTACTGGATTCTCATCTTTCAACATCCAATTTTACAAAATCCAAAATCGACAGATGTGTCTATATACGTAAAGATGAATCAGATGGCATTGCCTTTATGATAATTTACGTAGACGACATCCTCCTTGCAACTAACCGACCGGAATGGATTAATGAGATAACCACCCATTTTGAAACTCGTTTCACTATGAAAGTTGTAAATAACCCATCCCACTTTGTAGGTTTCAAAATTGAAAGAAATTGTGAATCACAAACAATTAAACTTACCCAAAAACAGCAAATCCAAAAGATTCTCCAAAAATTTAAATTGTGTGATTCAAATCCTTCCAAAACGCCTATGGAGACAGGCCTTAAATTAAACAAATCTGAAGGCACAGACAACAGAGAATACAGATCTATGATTGGTGCACTATTATATGTATCTAGAGGCACAAGGCCTGACATATCCTTCTCAGTCAATTACCTGTCAAGATTCCAAAATTGTTCCGATGATACTAAGAAGAACCATGTACGGCGCATCATCCGGTACTTGAAATCCACGATCGATCTTGCACTTGTCTATAGATCCAATTCCGAAGGTATATCAGCTTATGTCGATGCATCCTATGCCCCCAACATTGACGATCAACCTATAAACATGTCCGAATTGGAAAAAGGAAAATCTATAACTGGTTACCTAATCACTATGTATGGCGACCTAGTAAATTGGGGCGTTCATCGCCAAAACATTCATGCTTCTTCATCAACAGCAGCTGAATTGATCGCTCTTCACGACTCTTTTGAGGATATAGAACTTGCTTGGCTCCTTAATCGTGAATTCTTCTCAATTGACACTCCATTAATTGTTTACGAAGATAACATCTCTGTTATTCATGTCATCTCTGGAGGAGGTCAAAAACGTCTTCGAGCTCTCATGATTAAATGTTATGGACTTGCTCAAGCCTACAATGATAAAATATTCACTTTCAAACAAATAGCTATCGAAGACCAATTAGCTGACTTACTCACAAAAGCTTTATCTAGTAAGCAGCACATTTCACTTACCCATAAAATCCTAGAATCCCCAAATTGTGATCCATAAAATGTCAACTCCTTTACCAAATTCGTGTCTGAAACATCACAAATTTTTTTTTTATATTAAAATAAATCTAATTTACCTATATTTATCTTACTTTTGCATGTTGTTTGTCTTATTACCTAAAATAAATTTTTCCTGCATGTTACCATAATTTACTATATTTTATTCATATATATAATCAACATACTTACCATACTCGTCCAACTTAGTTACCATTTTATATATACACGTTTTCACCATTTTTTTTTATATACATTTAGTCAAATTCATTTTTTTTGTTTTGTAATAGTGTAATTAAATGTAACAAATTCATAATTTTTAAACACTTTTGTAATACCCGCAGTCGTGATCGGTTCAAAAGATTGTAGGGGGGTGTTGAGACCACCAATCCTTCTCCCCTCTCACTCCTGCGAACACACCATCACACATTAAACACATTTATTTATATCTATTCGCGGCTACACTGTTCCACCACTTCCGCCGCTCATTCGTTCGTTTCCGTTAACGTTCGTTCATTACTCTAAAAATGTACTTTGCTTAAATTATGTAACTTCTTAAATAAACACTCGCTTCTTGGACGGAACTTCGCTTAAATCTTCTTTTCTCGTTACAACTGCGGTCCTCATCCTCTATAATTATCGTTTACTATCGATAAATTTTAAAATTAACGATAACTATCGATAGTTTTTTTTTTGTGTACCAAAATCGTTCTAATGAGATATTTGCAGCATCTGTTTCATTTTCATATTAAGCGATATGTTACGAAAGTTTGAAAATTTTGCGGTCAAAAATCTAGAGTGTAAGTCTCTATTCATGATGCAAAAGAGGGTACACGCTTGGATCCCTTGATAGTTGATAAGATTATATTATCTTAAACATAATGCTCGTTTTTGGTAATAAATAATAACAAAATAAAATCAATAAAATGATAATGATAACGAATATTCCATTATATTTTATTAATTTTTTTAACTTTTTTAATTTTTTTCCTCTCCAATTTCTTATTTTTAGTATTTTAAATTCAGTCTGGAATGGAGACAAATACTGAAGTGGTAAGTTAAAATTCTACTACCTAGCCTACCCTAAAATTTAGAACTAAACTATATAATTCTATTCTTTACAAACAAACTACATGTTGAGAAGAAATAGTCTTTTTTCTCATTACAACTGAATTTTAAATTAAATTTTGGTCTTTTTCACTTATTATAAAAGTTTCATTTTAATCATTTTATACGTAACCAATATTATTAACACTTTACCAGACCTTTAAAACAGGACAATACGAAAATTACTTTGAAAAAAAAATACATGGTGAAAAACTATCGATAGTTATCGATAAGTGAAAACTCCGATAGTTTGCATCACTAGTTGGGAGGCCAAGCCTCTAACCTCTTACAAGTAGACTAATCCCCACAATAAGTTTGTTTTGTTGTTTGTTTTTCATAATTAAAACTAAATTAATACATTAAAATTTTTTTTTTTTTAATTTTTCCAGTTTCATAACTTTTGCTACCCTATAATAGCGAATTTTCTTTGTTGATGTCTTGGTATCTGACACATTCACCCATACATTATAAAATAGAGCATTTAGAGATACCAATACACTGAATGCTATGAAAAAATAACATTAGCGCACTGATGCACTGCATTGGTACCTCGAAACACTCACTTTTAAATTAAATTGGTGCAGGGACTTCTGCACCTATGCACAGCATCGCATTGTTGGTTGAGTACATAATAAAGGTGTAGCTTGCAGTCTGATGTGATCATTTTTTAAATTCTTTTTATTTTTATTTATTTATTTATTCATTTATTTTTTTTTGATAAAATGAATTTCAATAATTTTATTTTGATAAAAGTATAATAAAAATCAAAAAATTATGTGAAAGAAATGAATAAACTGCGGACTATTAAAAATTAAAGACTGGTTTTATAAAGATAAAATAAATTTATTAAAAAAATAAAAATATCAGGAACATCGATATTAGCCAATCTATTGATATTAAAAAGTATAATATCGATATTTCCAAATATCATGATAATGACGATATCATCATATGGATATTGATTTTCACAATATCTTGCATCACAAGTCGACTTTCCAATTGCCCTTACCTGACCAGTACTCGTCAATGTAATACACAAATACGAACTCAGCTTACTCAGGACCAGAAATACATTTCAATCGCTGTAATGTACTTGAAGTCAAGTATAGGTGATACAAAATTTGAACAGGATACTCCAAAAAATACGAAAATTCAACAAGTCGTTACACCGACACCAAACTTGGTGTCCCTTCGATTCGTTCATCCAGACGTTGCCCAGATAGCAATTTTTGAGACCGATTTTCCGTTTACGTATACCTACGTGGAAAGGGAAGAGAAAGAAAAATTCGAAAATAGTCGCAATCGCGAACCATATAAATGCCCATCGCCCATTCGCAGTCTTTTATTACAATCGTGTCTACCACTATATACATATCGGCGTACGGTTTCATAGCGAAGAGTAACAAAAATTGGTAACTACTCTGCTGAAAGCTTTTCGGCTCGACGCCAAGAGAGACCGCAGAATGTGGACGCGTGGATGATACAGAAGAAGGAGAGGATGAGGGAATAGACATGACTGATGGTGTAAACCGAGCACACGATTAAGTGCAATTGAAATCATTTTTTTTCTTTTTCTCTTTCGCTGCGAAAAGAGGCGAAAAACAAATCAAAGTGATTCCGAGCAAAATAGGGTGCCCGGTATTCACGTCATTGCCATTAATAGGAATAAATTATTAATAATAATGCACTATAATAACCGTACTGGACAAGAGAAGCGCAACCGTTACACAGCGACCAATAAATAAATACGTAAATACAAAAATTAAAAGCGGAGGGAAAATCAGCAACAGCAGAAATTGAGAAGCGAAACGTAAATTACATTATTTTATTTCTAGTATTTTCATTAAGAACGAAACTCATTATCCAACTCTCTTAAAGTTGGAAGGAAAAGTAGAAAGTCGACGAATTTCAACCTCTTCTTCCCTTCCCTGTCCAATGAAATCACGTTGGAAAATACATTACTTAGCGAGCTTTTTTTCTATAAAATTTTTGCGAGCGGAAGAAAATGGAGGTTGAGGATGAAAAAGAAAAGAAAACGAACCGGAAAAAATTAAAAGTGAAAAACCGTCGCATTTACCACACTATCAACTCATTGTATAAGGTTTCTCTTTCCACCGTCTTCCACCTTTTTCCTTTAGGACTTTTTTTTGTTTCTTTTTTATTTTATGTTTTTTATTAAAATTTGATCTTGGATTTCAGGTCAAATAGTAAATTTACTGAAATACGAAGACAAATTTTCAATTTGAATAAGCTAGAATCCATTCAGATGTATTATCTTACATCATTATTGTCAATGAATCTCAAAAAATACACACGCTTTGACCAGGGCCAGACACTAGGGGGATTTTGGAGGTTCAACCTCCTAATGACCAAAAAATAAAAATAAATAAATAAAAATTGTATCAAGTAATCTCAGGAATTATTTTTAATTATGAATTATGCAACCACACCAGGTCAGCCACTGCAATTCAACCATCATTGCATCAGAAAAACTTCGTCGTTTATTATTTTTAAAAAATGTATAAAACTTTCAATTTCAAATTAACTTGCACAATTTTCATTTTCAAACTTTCTTTTAATAATTTGTCTTACGAAGAAGAGGGGTCCTTATCTGAGAAGGAAATCTTTAGAAAAAATTCCGAGGTGTGATTTTCAAGGAGCTCATAAAATAAAATAAAAATTTGAATTTACACTTAGGTAGCAAAAAACAAAAAACCCCGTTGAGGAAATCCTGCGGCCGGCCCTGTCTCTGACCATTTAAAATAGACTACGACGCCAGCGAATGCCAACGTAAAAGCGAAATTTTTAAAGCAACCCCTCCAGATGAAAACATACCATTCACCATTCAAGCAGTAATTCGTACTTTTACTTTTAGCAGAGGCGTGTTGTGAGCAATAAAAGCCTAATCCACAGGAGAAAACAAGCCAGGAAAAAAATCTAACGCAGCGGCAGTTCCGTTAGAAAAAGTAGTTTTTCAAAAAATAAAAAATTAATTCTTAAAATGTAATTAATAGATAATAATTGATGATTGTACGGAACTTTGCTACTGTTGACCACAAATTACACAATTCAAAACCATTACCTATTTCAAAATAGAAACAGAAATGGATTTTATGAAAGTTCGAGTACCTTCCGGCCGATCCGCACCAAGACTGATAGCATGTTGCAATAAATTATAGTTAATACTTTTCGCAAATTTCGTAGATCTTAGTTCAAAATTGAACATTTAAATTAATACGGAAACTAGCGGTACCGAAAGTAACATCCAGCCGATTAGCACCAAAATTGGCAACAGGTTATGACAGATTATAGTGAACTAGATGTTACTCGTAACTTTGCAAAATTATAGGTGAACAAATATACTTACATCGGGTTTCGTTCATAAAGATATTTTTTCCGAATTTCCCAACTATTGGTCCACAATTAACAATTTTATCACAAAAATAGCGGTACAGAAGTACCATCCGGAAAATCTGCACAACAATTAGCAACGTGTTGTAACAGATTATAGTGAATATTTGTTCTAAATTGTGAGATCTATTCTTAATTTTTAATTAGTAAATAATAAAAATTTCATCATTTTGATCAAAAGTAGACTGTTGAGTTCCGTTCAAACTAATTAAACTCAGTTCCTTAATCTGTTCCCATATTTCTGTGAATTAAGAATACAGATTATAAGATGTAATAAGTAGAAAAATGGAGCTCAATGGTAGACGTATTAAGTAGAATGAAGTGGAAGAAGTAATAGATCTTCAAGATAACAATTTGGTGGTGTGATGGAAAATACGAATACCTACCACTGCAGTCCATTTTGAACCTACCAACAGTATAATACGTTTTTTCATTCACATTTTTATATTGAAAAAGAAACGTAAATTAGATATTAAAAGGTTCTACAATTATCGGAGTTTACTTTTTCTTTCAACCTCTCAATTCGTTTTATTAATTGAAAATAAGAATCGAAAGTAAAATTAAGCTGAAATATTACAACTTTAAAATCACCGCCATATATTTACATATAATCTATGAGGAGTTGAGTGAGATACCATGAGACAAGACCTCACGGTTCTATGTAGTATGTAGGCAAGCTCGTTTCATGTCACTTTTCCCCTTCTGATCCAAGATACTGATATTTCCTCTAATCTGTGATCTTAGGCTATCTATCAAAATTTCATCTTTTGACTATTTACATTTTTTTGATTAGCATTTTTAAATAATCATGTGACAATTATTTTCAGACATCACAAAATTCTGAAGCTATTGGTTAAAAATTAAATATTCTAATATAATAAACTAGCTGCACCAAAATTGGTAAGTCACGTTCTTGGCTTAGTACTAATGTTTGTTCCAAATTTTATGACTATCAGACAAAAATTGCGACCTGTACCATGGTTACAAGAATTTGACTTATACATAGGCTATAAGAATTTGAGTTTTTACCGACTATGTAAGGAGGAGGAAGTTACATGTTTGCTATGTCTATCTCTGGAACTAAAAGCATTTTGTTCACTCAGAACAAGTGTCTTACTTTATAGATCTTAATGAAAATAGGCTCAAAATGTTGCTGACCATCCGGAAAATTTTCTAGGCTATTTATATTTAAAAATTAAAAAAGTAGAAGGGTGTAATTGAATAAAATGAGAATTTAAAGATTGAAAAAATTATTGCCATAAAGTTGGGCCTATTCACCAATAAGAGCTACTCATTCAGATTACGTAGTCGGTTTTTTTTTTTTCAATAAAATTTATTATTTTTACCACAACTTTTCTAGAATTATTTAACCAAAAACGTACATACTCCAACCCCTCGGTTCGTTTTATGACACCAGGAATTATAAACAGATTTTCATGGAAAACCTACTTAAAAACGACTGAAAAAAAAAAACCAATCAATAGCAGCGGCACAAGATAAACCTGACGACAGCGGTATTCGCACGTCCTTTTTTTATTATGACGATTACTGCATGCACATCTGGGTGTTTTCTGCCACAGCCACCCATTTATACTTGTACGAACAGAATTTAATGAAGTCGTAAAGCACACGTGAAAGAAAAGCGACGACGATAAATGAGAAATCTTAGCGACGGTAACGATCATCGCTCGAAAAAGGGTAGGTATGTAAATCCAACAGTTACGATAGGGAGGTGGGGTACATATAAGATTTCTAAATGAGGATGGTGTGAATTTATCGAATTATATCTGTTTTCAGCATCGAAATTACACGTAGCTCGATGCGTTAGAGAAGAATGACGAGCTCTTTTTGGTATTATAGTTTCAGTCTTTATGTGATGGAGACTTAGGAGGCGCGCCACACGTAACCAGCAGAACCAAACACAAATCCTGGCAAAAATAATCGTCTTCACTCTCCACCACTATTAATAACGCAAGGAACTTCGAACGAACGAAAGGAATGGTTTAAATAAGTTTTTCACGAAGAAATAAAATTCACAACCATCAACTCCATCCGACTGTTTTCCACTCATTTTCCTTTCCATCGCTCGAAAATTTCAACTAATGCTTTACTCTGTCACATGTTTGTCCCCTCGACATTCTCAGCCTAACCTTGATGTGTTCCACATTTGCTTCACACTGGTCCATTTCAGCATTTCGTCACCATTATCCGTTGTATCATTTCCATACCAAATATGGTTACGTTTTTTACTGTAGTATACATTCTGGCTTCCATACATGAAAGCCATTATTTACGATAGCTGACAGTTCATACCACACACCATAAAATCCCAATTCAATTGTTATTACGCGTATAGAAAGTCCAACTTTCAAGTTTGTTACATTTCACAAGTAATAATCCAGAATTCTCCAGACTTTTTTTTCCAAATGTATTTTTCACAAATGTTTCGTTCTTGTTTACGCCTTTTGGTAATACAGTATTCTTGAATATTTTCCCTCGCATTTAGAACAAGTTTTCTACATTTTCTGCCGCAGTCAACAAGATTTCAGAATTCTCGACTGATGATTGGGCCACAATCCGTCTCAAGATTGAACCTTATTCAAGGGCGTAGCCAAGAGGGCAAAGGCCTCTAATATCTTTTTTTTCATCTTTTTTTCTCTTTTAATGAGTCAAAATTACGAAAACTTTTAAATAAAAATTGAACAACCCCAAAAAATGACTGTAACGTATACTAGTCATGAATCTTTTTCTATTCATCGAAGAAATCCTGATTATGCCTCTGACACCTTGTTAATCATATCATAACCTTATGGATCTACCCACCAAAGTGTTCTCGAGTGACATACATATTTAAACCCATATTAGCACACTGCAGTGAATTTCACCCAAGAGAACATTTATAGCAGGCTCTACTCAGATACACAAATAGTGGTTTCAAGTTAAGGGCGCGAAATTCTACATCCATGCTATCGATTCCACGCACAAAGTACAAATTGTCAGAACAGAACTGGAGCAAAAGCCACGGCAGAGGGGAAGAGTATATCACTCGAAAAATCTGTTAGTACAGAATGGTCCGGAAGACGTCACCAATTCGAGACCGTACTCGTCAAGAAAAACACTTTATTTATTCGTAGGTCCGGAAACACACGGTTGACGATTCAAGTCTTTTCGAAATTTGATAACAAAAATAAATTTTGAAATCAAAAAATTCATCAAAATTTATTTTTCGATCTTCGAATCATTTCGCACTCACCGAACCTCTTCATAAAAAAATTTTTGGTATTAAGAAAGTGCCTACTTTCAAGGGTAGTAAGCAACCTGATGTACCTCAGCACAGTATTATGAAAGTTACCTAGCATGGTTCTTGAGTGTTATTTCTTGCTTACCTTCATCAAGTGGTCAATAGGAATTTTTGGAACCCAGTTATTACTAATATTTTTTTCTTATTTTGATGACTACTACCTGTTACCCAATTTGTGTCAACTTCTCCCAGACTACCCTGTATGACACTTTTTACTCAATAGTAATTCAACTATACATTTTCCAAGGCCAGAGGGATCAGACCAGGGAACCACTCTTCATCCATGCCCTTCAGTGAAAATAAATTAAATGAACGAAAGTAGCAGAAATTAACTCTGGTTGATCATAAATACCGCATTTAAATTCACAGATTACGCTAAGGTGAATTTCACCGGTGTGCTAAAATGCGTTGATTTTTCACTATGCCATTCAAGTGTAGAGAATTCTCATACACAGCAATTTCGAAACGGCCATCGTCGAGATCATGAGTACATTGCGTTTATACATTCATAGCGATGGAAAGTTCGACTCGTCATGTGGCGAGTCAACTGATCACGTGCGGGAGTTAGTTCAACGAATCAATACCGTAGGTATATTGGTCTTATAAAACTTTACTGGTCCAGTACTATATATTCAAAGTCGTACATAAATATACCAGAGAGCTGCCACGAAGTAATTAATTCACAGACCTATTGGGATGTAAAGCCTCTACTGGACTACGCTATTAGCGCTGTTAAATTTCGGGATTGGGAGCTTTTTATGAGCATTGAGAACATATGAAATCAAAATCATCAAAAACACTTGCACAAAAACCAAATGTGGTAGAAATCCTAAATTTTTAGGAGACATCTACATAGGTTAGCTAAAAATTACCTGAAAATTTGGATGAATACTCATATTCACTAACTTAATGGAATTCGTATCATTTATATTATAAGATGAGAACAGAATTTCAGCAATATCTTGAGAAATACATGGACGATTTCAGCCAAATTTTCAGGGAATCTTTAGTAAACTCATGAAGATGTCTCCTACGAATTTCAGCTTTTTAACACCTATAGTTTTTATGAAATTTTTTTCAATTACTTTGATTTTAAATGTTCTCAATGCTAAAAAATACCTAGTTCATAATCTCAAAATCAACATCTAATGGGCATCCGGAGAAAACGTGTCAGAATTTCTTATTATCAATTAATCCGGTGGACAATGAAGAAAAACAAATGACAACATCTAGATTGAAACTGAAATATATACAAAGTCAAATATATTTGTAACTATGGTCATGTGACAGTGTTAGAGGTGGCTTCTGCAACAATAATTAAAACAGACCTATATGCTTATAAATGTGTTAGAATTATCAATTAACCAAGGACATTGCAGAATAGGTTAGGTAAAAATGAATTTTTTTAAATACGCTTTTATAAGACTATTAAAACTCCTCCCACCAACGTCTTATGTCCCAAACTCCAAAAAAAACTTATATTGGAAAAAAAAAAACCACGACAGGAATGGGATTTGAACATGATAACACTGGACTAAAGAGTCACATTACAACCACAATACCATTCTTATGGTTGGAGATATGGAAAATAACTCGAGTTTAAAGAAAAACATCATGATAAAAGATAACTGATAACAACAATCAGTGAACCTAGATATTAGTACAAGAACTATATCACATTTTGTCGCGTAACTGACTACAATAAATGCGTATAAAAAAATTATTACAAGTTAAACTAAAATACACACATAGCCAAATCTATCAGTAAAACTGGTCATGTGATAGCCTACAGAAGTGGCTTTTATATATTTTCAAAATGAAGCAAATTGGGCGGCATATGATGGCCAATTTTAAACTATTGAAAAGAGGTAAATGCTGTTCAAGTATGTACATTTATATGGAGTTTTATCGTTTTTCAAAGTGGGATATCTCAAAGAAAAATAAGTATATGCATGTATTTGTTTAATCGAATGTCCAACATTGATTTTATTTTTAAAATATTATTCGAAAAAATTAAATTATCCAGCTCTCAATCTCTTTAGTACATAAATAAAATTCCCATGTAAATCTCCCATAAGAAATTAATAAGGAATCTAAAAACAGGTAAAAACGCTAACACTCCTACAGGGACTTCCTCTTGTGAATAAGATATTAGTACCTGGTTCACCGAGCTTTGCTCGATGTGAACAATAGAAAAAATTAGGTCAACTTAAATCTAATTGAAGAATTTCAGCAATATATTTGTTAAATATATGATATCCTTCAGTATTATTGTATATCTCAAGAATTAAGATTGCAAAATTTAACTCATTAGTCATTTGAGGGGATGTTTCCCTCATCTCCACCATTTTGGCCATGCATCGACAGATGGGTCGCAGACCAAAGTCTGTGACACAAATTATTAGTGCATTGCACTATAAACAAATACGTTGTCTGTATGCACTCATACAGACGATATGTTTCTACATTTGCCTCCAAATGGCAAATGGAAAAAGCGAGTACGTAAATTAGTATGTACTTACCAATACAGTGCATTTGGTGGTCTGTATATGGTACCTGAGTGCCTTTGGGTAATTTCCCTAAGCTGTTAATACACTTTGTGCACAGTTAGGTAATAAACCAGCTGGCTACTGATACCAAGATACAATTCAGTCACCCTTCAAGCAAACTACTTTTACCTGATTTCATGAAACTCATGTAAGTAGCATCTACCTACACCAAACAAGCCACAGTGGTGACTCAAACATTAATTACAGTGGTTTGCAGGTGTAAAAATGCTCAATAGGCAAGAAATTGCTTTGTTGATAAGTGAGACTAGGACACAACTTTTACATTGGCTAGAAATAGCCTGTGTGACTTGAACATCTTCAGTCAGATGTAAGTAAGAAATTTACCCCAATCCAAATAAACGTTGCCCCATACATAGAAGGGTCAACAAACTTTGAACAATCTTGGTGGAACACAAAAAATACTTTCTGATAGGAATAATAAATTCTAAAAAACATTTTTATTAGAAAATTTGTTAAAACTGGATTTCCAAAAATTGAGAAATGGCAAAATAATAAGAAAAATCATGTTAAAAAGAAAAAAAACCACAAGTACCTGGAAATGCAAATGAAAATCCAAAAGAAAAAGAACTAAGATTGGTTGCTGAAAAACACATACAAATAGAAAAAGAATTATTTGACCAATACAAGAAAGAAATCATAGCGAAAGCAATATCTGAATACAATAAAAAGAAAATAGAAAAAAATGCCAAAAATACTTAAAAAAACCAATCGAACTTCCAGAGTTTCTCCCAAAAGATGTAGAAACCTTGTTTATACAACTGACTGGCTGTTTTCAACTTGATGAAATCCCTCGAGAACATAGATACAGGCAATTATGTGGAAACATGCCTGCATAAATAATAATAAATACTTGTCCAGGCATTATGGAATATCTGGACAAAGTAGAAGATTCTTACAGTTGGTTCAAAGAAAAAATAAGAACAGCATTCGGCATAACAGCTCAAGAAGAAATCCAAGAATTGATGAAAGGCATATCTATTGGAGACAACAGGCTACCATATTCATGGCTAAGCTAATGAAAAAAGGTGATAACAACATATCACCATTGGTTATTTCTGACCAATTCTGCCAACAACTACCTACATCAGTTATAGTCACTTGGCACTTTAAATTTAATAAACGCTAACAGTGACGAAGCTTTAACAAATTAGCCAAAGCAGCTGAACAGGCACTGGAATACTCAGGTAAAACTGTAGTTAGTGCTGTATCAGTAAAAAAAATCTGAAATAGGAGAATTAAGAGCCGAAATTGCTGCACCAAAAATGGAAAATAAAAATAATAACAATATCAGAAATTTTAATGTAAATTGTAACAGCTGCTTGAAATATAGAAATTGGAGAGAAAGAAACTCTAGATCTTGTGATCGTAGAAACTCCAATAGCAGAAGAAATAGCCCTGGTATATAGTAAGCCACCAGGGAGGTCTAAATCTAAACCCAAATATAAAAACCCAAATTATTAGTGCATTGTACTTTAAACAAATATGTTGTCTGTATGCACTCATACAGACGATATGTTTTTACATTTGCCTGCAAATGGCAAATGAAAAAGTCGAGTACGTCAATTAGTATGTACTTGCTGATACAGTGTGTGTCGCAGTCCATGTATAGTAGTGATGGGTAGTTTGTTCACGAGTTAGTTCTTTTGAACAAATCCTAGAAGTGAACTAATCCGATCATTTAGTTCACTTCTACATGAACTAGTTCATTAGTTCTTTTTTTTTTTGATAGTTCTCAGTTCTTATAAATCTACTCTACTCGATCCGTTGATCAAACTGAAGTTTAAGTAAGTAGCAGTCGATGAGTGAGTCAAACAACTGACCAATAGTTCTAGCATGAATTTATGAATACGAGTCAATCATAATATCATATAATAAATCAGTTGATTTAAAAGATGTGAGCCAATCAGAATCAGCTGACTGAAGTGATCGAGTTGAAAAATTTACTGAACTACTGAACTAATTGAACTATTTCAGTGAACTAGTTCACTTTGGTGAAGCAGACTCAATGAGCTAAATCCGCAAAATGAACTAAAATTCCCATCTTTTATGTATAGTACTACAATGCCTTTTGACAATTGCCCTAAACAGTTAGTACGCTTTGTGTATAGTTAGGCATTAAACTGGCTGACTACCAGTACCAGGATATGATTTGGTCACCCTATATGCAAACCACTTTTACTTAATTCCATGAACCTCGTAGGTAGCATCTAACTACATTATTACTTCATTATAGTCATTAAGACGCAGCTTAGGGTTAGCAAAATTTGTTAATAAAACCTTTCTTATCTGTTACTTTTGGGGTTAATCAATTTTTCGTCATTTGTTATCACTTGCTCCTGATAAATAGATTGAGATGCTCATATCTTTGCTCTAATTTTCAGCGACTTTGTTGGACTAGTTCTTCAGAACACGATTACCCACATACATAAACAAACAAACAAACATACATACATACATAAATATACAAGTGCATAAGTACATACGTACATACATACAATTGTTGCTCGTATTATAGTATCCGATATAATTTATACTGTATATTCTATTTTCTATCAAACTCAATACAGGTCACAATTTTTGTACATACTCATGAATTTAGGTACTTATATTTGTATCCCTATAAGAGTAAGATCTATTGAATTTTTTTTTTTATGGAGCGAGGGAACAGTACGTCTGATAAGATTCGCTTAAGTTTCTTCATCAGAAATTTGATGATGACTCCAAAAATTTATAATTTTCTAGAAATCAGCTCAAAATTTCCATCAAACTGTTGATTCTGTTGATTTAGCATTATTCTAACATTGTTGCAATTATCTACACCATTCATGGTCAGGAGATATTGAAGGGCTCGATGGGTCATGAATAAATTTCACCAATTTTGGTTGTGACCGACTAAATTTGTTGGTTTAAAACCTACTTTTCTTTGCAATTGTTGCAGCGCAAGTTTTTTTATTCGACATGTTCTCGAAGTCTCAAAAAACCCAATTTTGAAACAGTTTCATTCACCCGTCTCGCTCAATTCTAGGAATTTTCTGCGTAACACTTCTGATCTTTTTTTTTAACTGTCCCCCTCTCTCACAAATTTATTATTTTTATTCGGAATTCGACCTGAAATTTATTTGAGCTAAATTACTGAAATTTGATGCTGTATGGGAGGAAAATAAATAATCAAATTGGTGAATTGAATGATTCGAGCGCACTAAAGGATCTCTTATCTCGCTTGATAGGAACGAGTTATAAGTGGAAACCGATGACATTTTCTCTTCAGTGACCGTATTTCAACCTTCTACCCAAGCTGGAAAAACTCCAATGTTTTACCTATAGTACTTTTTGTATCGTCTATTTTTGCTCATGTCGTCTGCCGTTTGCTTTTTTAGCACGATTTCTCGGTGATTCGTAGAATTACTCTCTAATTTGGCTCAAATTTTCTGTTTCTCACTATTTTCAATAGACTTTGTATCTGATAAAGGTACAAAAACTCAAGTGTTTTCTCCGGATGAATTCCATTTCAACAAATTTAGTTTAAACTCCGACATGCTGACGACTAAGAAGGTCCATGCATTCTCCGTCCGTGAGGTCATTTTGTAACGCTCGAATAAAAATTATAGCACTACTCCGAACACGGATTGTATCAAAAACGTGGAAACATTCACGAATTTCCCCGACTGTATCAGAAACCAATACTCATAAATTGATGCACAATTTCTGCCTCAAAATTTCGTCCAATGTAAGAGGATCCCAGACAAACATCAAAGAAAACACCGACAACCAATACAATTGATTTAAATTTATACATAGTTTCTATTTATAAATAATGCTGCTAGGCATCATCCAATATACAATAATATTCTAATACGTATTCTAGAACGTTCCTTAACGTTAGGTTAGACTTAAGTACTCGCTTGACCAAATTTAGCATTCTATACTTATATATGAGAGTCAAAGATAAAATATTACTCGAGTAACGAATCTTTACAGAAGTATCGTTCTAGAATACGGGTCAGGCCTGTAGCCAGGTCATTCTTTCAAAAAGGGCAAACAGATTTCTTGGGTAGGCAAGCCTAAATGCTGATAATGATATTTACCTAAAAAAATTGTTTCTCCCTTCGCTCGCAAAATATGAAATTTTCTCTTAAATATAGATACTTCTTTTTCTGAAAATTCGTAGGGGGCAAATACAATAACCATAGGAGGAAAGCCCCCATTTTCCCCCTGATACGGCGCCGATACGGCTGTATTTATTGGTAACATAACGTCGAAGCCAAGGATGACGGATCATCTTACAGCGGACACAGTATGGTTACAATGTTTGTTGAAAAAACATCACAGCAATCTCCGCCTCACAACCATGTATAAGAATGTTCTCAGTTAAAAAACTTGCGAATGCTCGTTTTAGCCACCACTAAGGAAAGGAGTTACATGTTTTTTTGTTGCTCTTGACGGGAGGAGCATGTTTGAACACACAAATCCTCCCTTCACCACGTCACTGGCCGTTTCTACTATTTGCGTTGATCGTAGATTGAAAATCGGACAAGATAGAATAGTACCCATGGTCGAAGATACCAACTTATACCAGCCTATACCGCCAGAGCTATTCCACAAATGAAAGAATATCACGCGACTTTAAGCCAAGTCTTACCAAAATATTTGTGAAATAGCTTCCACGGTGTAGGCTGGCGTAACTTGATGCAGTCAAGTCAAACAGAGTTACCAAGTAAGTAACAGAAAAAATTAACATCCAAGGAGCGAAACAAGTTACCAGTTGGACCGGGGACCGGCTCTCGCATCGTCTCCCGACTGCTGGCGTGCTGACTACAAGCTAGCCGGCCAGCTTCACAAAAACACACCACCAACAACAACAACAACAACAACAACAACAACAACAACAAAAAGAAAATTACTGCACTGACCTTCGAAGTGCGGCCCATTCAGCTCCTTCATCTCCAGCAGGCTGCTAGTCACGGTTTTACCTTCGCCATCGTCATCGTCGGTCGCCGATTCGTACAATTTCTCAGCCTTGGTGACTTTGAACCTATCCATGACACTGTTGTCTGTCGTCATGCACCACCGATTACCACGACCCAGCGACGTCAAACACGCGCGAATTTACGCCGATTCTTCAAACACCACACCTCACAGGGCACACTGCACGCCCGAAATTCGAACACCGACCGAGCGAAAGGCGCAAAACAATATAAATTAATAAATAATAATACAGCCGACTCGGGGAGACGAAACAAACCGTTGATCGCAGATTATGGAAAACTAAACGACGTACCGAACATTAAATGAGGTAATAATGACGATCGCTGGAAATAAAATCAAATAAAAAAACCAAAACAGACATACACACGCACACGACACCAGCGCACATGAAACGCACACACGTGACGAGACGAAAACGAATTCAACGACAACAGCAACAGCACATCGAATGAGCGACGAGTCGACGACAGGCCAAAAGAGCTACGAACATACACGTCGGACGAATTTATTGTAAAATTATTATTGTATTGTCATTTAGTTAAGCGGAAAACAGCAACCCGCGCAACGCACACCGCGAATACCGTCGACGAATTTCGAACGCGAACAGCAGCCAAAAATACCGCAGCACATGGCTTCACGACTAGACACGACGATCGCACATTTATACTCGTCCAGACCGACAGAAAAAAAATTGGCGACGATCAACTCGAGACGCGCCACAAACCAAACGCCAAATTACTCACAACGCGACTGACTAACAACTCGACTTAACTAAAAGACTGCGAATATCTACGTATAATATATATATATATATAACGTTATGAACGCTGAACTGACTTCGTACAATGGGAGAATACAGCCACATACACATAAACACGCACACACACACACATATATATACACACGCACACACAAACATTCGAGGCTTATGACTGACTGTTGCAAAGACTCAGAGGCGCACAACCATATGCACATACAAACACAAATACACACACACACACACACACACACACAAAAGAAAGAAAAACACCGAAAGAAAACGAACGAAAACGTTTCTCACCGTGTTCAAACACGAATACCACGACGACGCTGAAAACCATCCAACCAACCCCACTGAAAATGGCGTCCCGTTACATCGAAGCACGTTACTTTTACCCTACCCACCCCTCCTCGGTTACCCTATGCAAGGTAAATATACTGGACAAAAAAAAGAAAGAAAAAAAAGGTGTCCATTCAAAGAGGAAATGAATGCACACGATTTCACTCACACGCGCATGGAAAATAGATCGGTGGTGGGGGAGGAAGTTTAGTATTTACATATCACAAACAAGACTAAAATTGCGTGATGTGACATTGATAAGACGGGGAAAAGAGATACATATTATTTTCGAAAGGTGAAGCCAAGGAGAATTAATTACGCTCGAAGAAAGACTGCAGTTGAGGATCCGAACGTGAAAGTTCTTTTCGAAAGCATGTGGGAGGAAGAGCTTAACAACGTAGTCATCATACCTAGATACTGCCGAATTTACGATGTCGAGGTGACAGACAGGGGTTTGCTTGCGATCCACAATGGTTTACCAAAATGAATCCCAAGGGCGTAGATAGATCCGTCATAAGGGGAGTCCATGCATTCTCAGATGTCTCTTCTGAGTTCTGACCACCCATCAATCATTAAAACCGACAAAAAACACAAATGTTAGAGGTCGAGCCCTTTTTTTCTTTGCTGAAGAGGGCTCGAGATCCCAGGGTTACCAACTGGCCGGTACTTGATGTTGCCAAGTACCAGTGCCGGTATTGGTATTTCATCAGTGTTGCTTGTATTATCGGTATAGAAGGTGGAATGAGAGAGCAGACAAGCATAAAACCCTATTTGGGACCTTTTTGAATACGAGTGAAGGGAGCAAAAGTTTAGAAGTGGAAATTTTAACAAATAGTCTGGGAGAAATGAAAAAAAATTATTTGCCGGTATATTCATTTGCCGAAGTTGGCAACCCCGCCAGTCCCAATACGCCCTTGCAGAATCCACTCCAATTGAACCAAACTGAACACATCACTATTCTCATTTGTTACAACCTATGGTCGCATACTTGAACAAAACTCTTCAAAAAATGAAACAGCAGAGTGAACCAGTCGACGGACACATAACAAACGAGTACCTACAGAAACTTACAGAAACCAATAACCATATGTACACTAGTGATGGGTAGTTCGTTCACGAGTTAGTTCTTTTGAACGAATCCCAGAAGTGAACTAATCAATCATTTAGTTCACTTCTAAATGAACTAGTTCATTAATTCTTTTTTTTTATAGTTTTCAGTTCTTATCAATCTAATACTCTACTCGATCCGTTGATCGAACTGAAGTCTAAGTAAGCAGCAGTCAATGAGTGAGTCAAACAATTGACCAATAGTTCTAGCATGAATTTATGAATACGAGTCGATCATAATATCATATAATAAATCAGTTGATTTAAATGATGTGAGCAAATCATGAATCAGCTGATTGAAGTGATCGAGTTGAAAAATTTACTGAACTACTGAACTAATTGAACTATTTCAGTGAACTAGTTCACTTTGGTAAAGCAGACTCAATGAACTAAATCCGCAAAATGAACTAAAATTCCCATCTTTAAACTGATTGCTACTAATTCCACCTTATCTCTGTTTGATAGGACTACACCAACTTACACCAACCTACACTAGAGGGCAGTTATATGACTGGGCCAAGTTTTACTTGAATATTTGTAGAATATCCTTACCATTGTAGGTTGGTATAAGTTAGTGTAATCCTATCAAATAGAACTCTTGTTTTAAGACAAAATAACAGAAATGCTCAAGCATATCAAACAAATACTCAACATGATAGAGCCAATTTTAAATTATTGAATACTTAAGCATTTTAAGCATGACCACGAGCTGAGTAAATGCTCATTTATACTCAGGCATGGTGATCTATAATAAATGCTCCAGCCTTTATCAACACTAGTAAAGAGTATAAGATTGTCAGAAATTACAGGGGCTAAAGTTTACACAATAACCTCTGCACATTCAATTCTTGGCCAACCACCATGACAGTGAAATCAATCCGTTAGACACTAAGGATTGAGAAATGGAAATTGAAACTGAATTTTTTTGCATTGGAAACTGAAATAAATGGAAACATCAAAATTTTAAAATGGAAACCAAATTGGAAATAACTAACCAATTTGTTTCAAGACCAATAATGGAAATGTAATGGAAATCAAGTGATGAATCATTTTTATTTCCATTTCTCACTTGATTAATTTTTGATCTATTTGAAGAAAAATTGTATGTTTTGAGAAATATCAAAAAAATATCTGTTTCTGGAAAAATATGGATATATCGATATTTGAACAGGATTTGGAAAATTTTAAATATAGGAAAAATGTTTTTTTAAAATCAAAATGAAACAGAATCCAAAATGGAGAATGAAAAATTTTGGTAAAATTAGGAAACATAATGGAAACAGAAACCAAAATGGTGGAAATGGAAACAAAAAATAACTAACATTATAGTAAATTTCAAAGAATAAAACGGAAGCATTTTTCAATCCTTGTTAGACATGTGTTTCTCAGTCTCTGTCAGACACATGACTGACATGACCTTGAGCAAAGTGTGGGTTCCAGTGGAAATCATTTGTATTTGCTCTTCCCAACGCTGGGAAAGCTCATGTCTGTGGTTTTATGCTGTAAACCTGATTCACACTTGGCCAGTTTTCATCCTACTAGCCAGTAACTTAGGGTACTATAATATTCTGTTAACCATTAAAGTTATTTGTTGTTTTCCCCTTTTAAAGTCAACTTCAGCTTTGTGGATTATTATTATTGAGATTCTAATAAGATTCTTCAAAGAATATCCGCTTAACTGAAGTTAACTTAAATGGCTAAAAACATAAACTGACTTTTGAACTGTTAACAGAATAGTTCCCCAAATAGCTCGCTAGTAGCTACAAAACTAACCAAGGGTGAATAAGGCTGTACACTTGTGTCAATGCCTGTGTTGAGGTGGCAATGGCAACAAGCATTTACTTTTTTTTTATGCTCAAGCATTTTAAATATTTGTTCTGCAAATGCTCGAAATTTAAAAGAATATGCTCATTTTTGAGCAAATACTTGAGAACATAAATGAGCAATTTCTAGAGTTCTATCCTCTGGCCTAACTGAATGAAAAATTTTAAATGAGTTGTTTGAAACAAGCATCAAAATAATTCTCAAACGATATTTTTTCACCATTCTTTGAGATCACACCAGCGCCGTCTACAATATTATTGCAAGTTTGCAACTGGTAACATCTTGTTTTAAGACGAAATAATGAAAATGCTTGAGCATTTTAAGCATGAGCACGTGCTGAGTAAATGCCCTGGTTTACTCATCATTTGCTGATCAATAATCATAAATGCTTGGGCATTTACCATTACTACGTTGGTGTCTTAAATAACCTTGCAACCGTAAGAACCGCACAATGGCCGTTTGCCTATTGTTCGTTACTTGGCTCAGAATCGGCCATTTTTTAGTAGATTTTCAACTGTATACGAAACTCGATCAAACAGAAGTCAAAACACACCTTCCTATTACTTTTACAGAATGCGAAGGAATCTGTGCTTGAAATTTGCGCAAATATTTTTACTTTAGTCTACACGTCGTGTCCTTGACGGAACACTCAACAGAGCTGCTTTGCTATTTCATGAGAAAACCAGTCTCACAATCAGTAGTTTCTGGACAACCGTTTAATTTTAGTTCTAGGCCAATTTACGTAAATGTTACGTCCCATACTCCCAGTCAAGGTTACTGCAGTGCAGTATAAACAAGGGCATACGCAAGGGGGCTTGTTGCTTTCCTGCTCGCACGAAAAATTGGAAACAATAAAAGCAATGGACGGAAAAACGACCGGAAAATTATTACGTATTTTTTAATGGCTTACCTCGCGCCCCTTTATTTTCGATTCTGCGTAGCCCCTCAAATAGAAAAACTCTTAAAACTTACCTCAAATAGATCGTTTCAACGAAAACGTGATGATAATCTGAACGAGAACCGCAGGGTATGTCAAATTAAAATATAATTATTTTTCATCAGAACTTATTCACGGTCGAATAAAACAATTTGACACTACTTTGAAAACGAGATCAAGTTCGACACTGGAAATTCGAAATTAAAGATTCTTTGAGTAATGATTAAATTCTGCACTTTTTGCTACGTTAGATCGGTTGATGAAAGAGAACAACACAAAGATGAACTAACGCTCAAAATTATAGAATAGTTTGGCGATAAAAAACGACAAAATTGAAAAAAATTATGAACTTTGTTCGATAAGGCAAAAACGTTCCGTAGTCGCAAATTCTAGTGCTGGATAAGTCTTGTAAATAATTATTTCTCAGTTCGACCTTATCAGTTTAGTTGTGTCAGTTTCAGTAAAGCTCCGGGTCCCCAAAAAATGGCAAGTAATACTTAGTTAGACTAATATAAGGACCAGATTTTCAGCCTTTGAAAATCGGTCTGTGTGATGAAACCGAGCTGGAAATACGCGAATTCTTAAAATTTAATGTAATCAAAAACCTATCATTTCGAAATCATCAGAGGTTTTCCTGGGTTGCCCTTTGAACATCATGTATATCTCACTGGTATGTAACACCGTACTTGGAACGAATAAAGTATTACTCCATACCATTAGAGAAAACATTAGAAAATCTGAAAAAAATCTGAAAAAATCTAGAAAATTTATTTTTGCTTTTATGTAATTTGTCAACATCGCAGGCACTAATTTCCTTTTGTTACCAGTTCATTCTTGGTTTGCCATTTCATTTGTCAAATTAAGTTGTTATCAAATATTATTTGAGTTAAATTGCTAGTGGATTGAGCAAAAAAAATTTCTTCACCCTTGGCAGGGGTGGCTCAAAGATAATTCTAACATCAAGCAAGAACAAATTTATAGAGCCCATCCTTTCAAATTTTTTGAGGAAGTTCTAAATTTATGTTTTCTGGCTTTTTTTTTGACACTCCTGTCTTTTTTCAGAAGTCTAATATCCACAAATATGATTATTTTGATTTAATTTTTTTTAATTTTATTTAAATTCAAGGACAAGTCTAATTTAATTAATGTTGTTGACTACTACTAAAATTGTTTTCATCCTTTCTCCTTTGAATACTACTGAAAACTTTTTGTGGATTATGGGGTAGATTTTTACAATCTAATTTTAGAATTTGTATCTAAATATTACAGAAACAGAAAATTTTTCCTTAATTTGCGTATTTTCGTTCGCTTATTCTAAAATAGCTACGGATGAATAAGAATTTTATGAAATTTAGATTCAAGTAAATTTCCTTCTTTCCATCAATACCAACCCCAGCTTTCCAGCTTAAATAGCCGCTAAGGAATTATCACTGATTGGAAAAGGAAATGTGTCTAAATTTCAAGAAAAGGTTAATTTTCTGTCAATTTAAATTTTTTTCGTTCGTTTATTTCAGGGCTGGATTTAGGATTTCTGGACCTGGGGGGCCAAGGGTTGGTGGAGGCTCCCATATAGTACCTACTTGAAAAAGTTTTTTCTCAACTCACTCGCGTACCACTTTCCAAAAAAAAAAAATTAAATTGAATTTCCCACATATCATGTAACAAATTAAAAAGTTCATCATACTGCAAATTACGAAAAATTTATTTTTCATTAAAACTTCAGTCATTAATTAATTATTATAATTACACATTTACACATTACCTATTCTATCAATTTACCTACCGCTATCGGGACTAATATACAATTTTAAGCTGTACAAAAGCAGGTGGAAAAAAACATCTATAATAATTCGATAATTTTTTTACCATATTTGGAAAAGGCCCTTATTTTAGCCTCTTTAAATCCGGTTCAGGTTTATTTTCAAACAGCTAAAGATAACTAAAAAATTATACGAAAACCAGATTTGATCAGATTTTCTCCTTATTCCAGCAATACTAACCCCTGCTCTCTAGCTTAAATAACCGTTGAGGAATAGTTGAAGAAAAGAGGAGAGGTTTTTAGATTCCAAAAAACAAGCCAATTTTCCATTAATTAGCATTTTTTCCGTTTTTTTATTTTCAAACTGTCGAAGATAATTGAAAAATTACATATTTTGTCCTCTTTTTAGCAACACTAACCCCAGCTCTCCAACTTAAATAGAGGCTGAAGAATCATTGAATAACATAAAAGAGGTTTATTTCAAAATTGAAATGTTGTATTCAAATTTCAATTGAAATGGCAACATGACAATTTGTTTTTTACGAACTTGAGAAGTGCAGAAATTGTATAATGTTGGATAAGACAAAGGGCCATATTCTTAAACGTCTTTTTCCCTAAGTGAAAGCACTTAAGTAACCTTTCCCCAACACTTAAGTACTGAAATCCACAGATAAAAAATCATTTAGGTGATTTTTTGAACTAAGAGATCGACTAACAAGAGTCAGAGATATTTATACTATAACTAGATGCCTAAATCTTAACATTTTACTCACACAAAAAGTGAAGCCAACAGCTACCATCTTTGAATTGGGAAAAATCACCATATGAATATTCATATGGGTAGAATAAGATTTTCAAATCGAATTGCATTTTGTTTTGGGTAAATTGAATTTATTTTGATTTTAGGTACCTATTTTATTTATCAAAAGTATATGTAATGAAATAGATTTACACAGAAAGAAATTTTTTTGTTCAAAAATAAAAATACTAGTCATGATTTACATCATAGTGGACAAAACACAGATATAACTAGAATGTCCAGTAAAATACCGGAGCACTGAATTAGATAGTTGGTATCCCTGATCGAAATACTAAAACTGAAAAATTTCACGTTTCTAGAAAACTTTTTTGTAATAATTTATTAAATTTGTCCCGTTTTCTGTTAAAACGACTCTGAAAATAGGAAGAACTAATAGTTATACACATCAAAAACAGAAAAAGAAAAAAACCCTAGCGCAGCAAGCCTCGTTAGAAAAAGTAGGTTTTTGAAAAAAAAAAAATTATGAATTTTGATGGTCACATTAAACGGTATGTTATGATTGCATGAAATTTATTAGCTGCTGACGAAATATTAGACAGTGTGAAATTTAAAAAAATTATTTCTTGAAATGAAAAATTAATTACGATGATGAAGTATGGTGAATAATAATATAATTTCAAATAAAATCAAAGAGATACAATAAAGTTATAAAATAAAAGAGAAGAAGATATGAATATGTGGATAATTTTGGTAAGAATAAAATTTCATGCAAATTTTAAAAAAGAGAAAAAAAGGTTTACCGAAAGTATCGTTTGATCGATCCACACCAAAATTTGTAACATGCTACAATAAATTATAATAAACATTTGTTTCAAACTTCGTTCATATGTTTCGAAATTCCGCATTTTATGACCAATATAAATACAAAAATAGCGGTACCGGAAGTACCATCCAGCCGATCCGTGCCAAAATTGATAGCATACTACAATGAATTAAAATAAATATTTATTCCAAATTTCGTGGCTATTGGTGCAAAATTAAGAATTTTATAGGCAGAATAAAAACAAAAATTGTGGTACCGGAAGTACCGTCAGGCCAATCAATAGGTCTGGTCTTTGGCTTAGTTTAAATGTTCGTATCGAATTTCTTGATTATCGGACAAAAACTGCGACTTGTATCGTGGGAACAAGAAAATGGTATATTATATGAAACGAAAAATGTACCACCCCCAACCCTGAGGGCTCATACACAACCAAGTGTAATAAGCAGATTTTCTGAAGAAAACCTGCTTTAAAATGTGGTTTAGTATTCTCACTTTCTTGTGTCTCACCTTTTATATCGAAAGGAAATGTTACAAATGATTTCAACATTCGTTCGAAGTGACAACATGAAATTTCTATAACAATATGGGCGGATTTTCTCGTTAAATTTTTTTTCTATCGATTCTGCTCGTTTTTACAAATTTACGTTGTCATTTCAGTTTTAGAAAAGGTTGGGCTCCAGTTTGTCAAAAACAAATGAAAATGAAAATTGTAACTGTTGTCGTCGTCGTCGTAACCACAGTTATTTTGCGATCAATTTCTCTGGCTGCCATACCATTTTTGCTTCGCCATGTGAGTACTAAGAAATTCAAAGAAGATTTCATATTCAAAGTTTGCTCGCTTGTACTGGAGGAAACAGAATGGAAGTACACGTCGATTATGATGTTTGACACAGCAGAAATGGAGCTGTCCGAAGATTTTATGAAGAATTTCCACAAAAAGGTATGACCCATATCTATAAGTATATAATCACTAATGAGATTAGTATTTTAATCAACTAATTAGCAAAACGAGACGATAACTATCAGAATGAGGAGGTGTAGGCCGGTACACGCGTATGAATTCGTAATATTTTTATTTTTCTTACAATATACCACAAATACCAACTAACCATTTTTTATAATTTTTGTATTTGATGAAAATTATTAAAAGTTAAAACTTATTAATGGGACCCCATTCTTCTTTTTTCTTTTTTGAAGCCCCAAATGTCAATTTCCTTCTTTTTTCTTCTAACAACCCACCTCACCTCCTACAGTACAAAAATTATTGATTAAAATAATACATATTAAAAAAAAAATTTCAATAAAACCTTAATCTAAGCAGGATTTGAACTCAGCACTACCAGCATTGTTACCACAAGTAGCTAACTAGGAAAGTAGCAATATTATTTTCAACAAATCCACCAAAAAGAGATCATTACTTATTCTATTAAATAGGTAAACTTTGTTGTGGGGACATTTCCCTCACCTCCTCCATACAAGGCTCAGCCCTGCGTCGACAAACAGGTGACAAACGAAAGTCCATGACCCAAATTATTAGTGCATAGCACTTTAAACAAATACATCAACTGTATGCACTCATACAGATGACGCATCTCTACATTTGCCTGTAATTGACAAAGAAGAAAAGTGAGTACTTAAATTAATACATACTTGCTGATACAGTGGGTGTCGCAGTCCATACATGGTACCGTAGTGCCTTTAGACAATTGCCCTCAGTACCCAGTATGCTTTGTATATGGTTAGGCATTATATCAGCTGGCTACCGGTACCAAGATATAATTTGGTCACTCTACATGCAAAAACTCTTATTTGGTTCCATGAACCTTGTGTAGGTAGCATCCACCAACACTAAGCAGCCACATTCATTTATAAACATAATTTTAGACGATAATTAAATTATAAATAATTTTGAGAGGTAAACTTGTTTTTTTTTAACCATTATCATGTAAAATGGCCCTTTTTCTTGGTGATATATTACATTTGCCACTTATGTATAGATAAACGGCACCGTGAAGAAAGAAACAAAAAAAAAAAAAACTCCATTACTACACTAGTGAAGTAGGTAATGAAAATCATTTTCTACTCTTTAGAATCTCTTTCTTTGCTAACCAAAATTAATTTAATAATAACCTTTTTTTGGTGTGTGAGTTGAAAAAAACTATTTTAATAAATTAATTTCGTTGATATAACAACCTCCTAACTCTTAGTTCTGAAATAGTGGGAAAATATCAGCTCCGCCACAAGATTTTACCACATAAGATGGGGAGGTGAAAATCGAGGTCCGTTTTCCCATTTTTACTGAGAACTAGGTTCTGAAAGGTCCCCTATGGTACCACTGGTGATTAGTAGAAAAATGATTTGTGCGAATCACTTTGCTATAAATCATTCGTGATTCGTGATTCGAATCATTTTTTTGAGGAATCTGCCCACTCTTACCCCTAGGTTGTTCCATGACGGCAAGATTAATAAGTGGATTTTAGATAGAAAACCTACTCAAAAATCATTTCCAATGTATCCTCGACCGTGTAAGAAATGCAAATCGTGTAATTTTTCACTCCGTATCACTTTCCAACGCATTCATGTCAATTCCGATTTTCTTTGGCAAACAAATAGGTTTGAGATGGGCTAATTGATTTTTTTTTTCGATTTCTTTATTTCTTCATCTACAGGCTCTGCCACGTAAGGAAAAGTCGATCTGCTATTGAACAAAAGCCGAAAAAAAAACCAATTACTACTCACCTTCGTCTATTCGGATTTCAAATCAAATCTTTCAAACTGTACCGAAATTAAACGGAATTCTTTTGAGATTGGGGCGAGCAGTAATTGATTGGTCGGAAATTATGTCCTCGTGTGAATTCCAAAGCTATTCGTGTTACTAATTTTACTCCAATCTTTTTTTACTATCCAATTTATTTTTTCATTTATTTACATTTATTAACGTCATATTTCTGTTTTGTTTTCAAAAGTTGGAAATTCAATTTCGTTAAAAAATTTTCTGAAAACCCAACTACGCACTCCCCTTTAGTACCATTGGAGTAATTTCTTTGCATAGCTAAGTTTAATTTTCTAACCATTCGACTTCTTTCTTTTTTTCTTTTTTTTGTCACCTAAAAAGGATATTCTTCCAGTTTTAGTTTTTCCCCGAGGAATCACGAGAAAAAACGTTCCGGAAAAATTAATTTTTTTACGAAACTTTGATGCGGCGTCGTTTTTTTTTCCTTTTGCTGTCTTGCTGCGAAAAAACTCCCTAAAACAAACATTATTCGAAAAATTAATTTAATTTAAATTTATGGCATTTTGTACGAGTGAAGATTCTGTTGTTCACGATCACCTCGAAACATGCGGGGATATTATTAGTTGCCATTATGTTGATGAAGAAGTGTCTCAAAAGGAAGCTTCACAGTAACTGTACAAGCACTGACTAAACCAAACCAAACGTACCGAAATTTAGGGGTGCTAATATGAAGGCGAGTTTACATGGTGCGTGGTTTGGCAAACCATTACCTTTTGACAAACCTGAAGGGGCAAAACAGCTCACCGTTTGTTTTGTTTTTTGAGAATCAGGTTTGTCAAACATATTTGGAATTTTACCTATTCTTTCTTGTTTATTAGCGTATTTTTCAAATGGATATGCATATTATATTGTATCATTTCACTGTTTATTCATTTGAAAATTTTCGGGAGTCCGTGGACCCTCCAATTTTTGAACTATAGCAATGAAACTCAAGACAGAGTTAGGGGTTTTCAAGATCTACAGATTTAGGTTAAAATTTTTGAAATTCATCCTGTAATTTTGGAGGGAAAGATTTTCAAAGTTTTTCCAAACTATCCATATTATCATATCGATAACTTCCATAAATTGAAAGATTTAGCCCTAAAATTTTCGGGGTAGTTTGAGACTATTAAAGACTGGTTTGGTATTGACTTTGAACAAAATTTGTCGGCTGGTTTTTAAATGACATTCAACACAAAATTTTAAATTATACACAAAGATTCCTTGCAGCATCACAAACCCTCAACTTTTGCAAACCTATACAAACCTTGCTCAAACCAACTGGTTCAGCTACTTTGTTTTGTGAAAATTTACCGACATTGGATGGAATCTTTTAAACTATTAACTCCAAATTGCCAGCCATAGCAAACCACTTATGTCAAATAGCATGTGGTTCGTGGTTTGCCACGTCAGGTGATCTAGCAAACCTGCTAGATCACAAACCATGTATAATGAGTCTTTGATAGTAATTAGTTTCAAACTTATAACTTTTCAATTGTGAGGCCAAATACCTAATTATAAAAATTGTTCATTTACAACACACTGGTATTTTCCTCAAGGGTAAATGAGGAAAGGCGGAATATATTATATACAGTAGAAATTGGTTACAATAAATTCCATGGGACTCTGAAATGTATTTGTTGTTGTCTGAGTTTGTTAAGATTTTTACTGAATTATTTTTCTTTAGCCTATTACATTTTTATGCATATTCAGACATATATCAGCTCCATTCAATGAACCACTTAAGTTTGCTGAGGGTGTATAAATACCTACATGTATACATCTTTCAACTATGATATAATTTTGAGTACTCACTTCCATTTTTCCATTTTTTCAATAATTTTAAACTATTTTCGGCATCATTATTTCCCATAACATTGAACATTTTAAAACAGAGCTAGAAATTGGAATTTGAAATCTTTGATGAGAATCCACCAGAAAGATTAAGCCAGAATCATTTGAGATCTCCACAAAAACAATTCTCGTATTCAATAAAACAAATTTTGACCCATAAAAAAATTCGTATATAAATTCCATCCAAACTGCGTAAATGATAATTAAGCTGTCTCACATCATCAACAAATTTTGGAGGTTATTAAAGATTGTTGACGGAATGGAGTGAGCTTATTGTTAATTTTCAACTAAAGTTTGTTGTACCTGGTTCAACATTCGTTTATTGACCCACGATCTATTCTTTGTAGGGAATAATTTGTTGCAGTTGGGTTTCTTATGAGTGGTTTTTATTAATGGGGAAAACCAGCGGAGTCTGGCTGGGACTGATTAACTAATTTGTTGTAGCTGGAGTGATCCCCCAAAAAATTGAATGAATAGGAAATTAAAATTAACAATGGAATAAAATCACTTTCAAATGGAACTAAAAATACAAAGAAGAATGCAGTCGGGTTGTCAAAAAATTTCTAATGAAATTAAATTTCTAACTTCTGAAAAAAGGAATTGCATAAATTAATGATACGTAAATAAATGAAAAAATATCATGGAAAGAAAATAAAGGAATGAAAAAAATATTCCAATCGAATTAGACCAAAATCAGGGTAAAAGAAACATTTTTGGGAACAAAATAAGTATTAGGTTAAAAATGTTGGCGAATAAACCGGAAATACTATACTAAAAATCCCACCCTTCAAGTGCTGTGCTACATTTTTGGTACCGCATTTTAGCTCTCAAAAATTGGTTTTTGGATAATAATTCAAAACCTTGAGGAGCTAGACCAAAAGTCTTCGAACAGAAATTCATTGACATAAAATTGTCAATACATAATATTTTATTAATCTTTTTTCTGTCTATCAAAGAAGTCAAGATACAGGGTGGTGAAGATGGGTAATTATTTTAAAATAATAATGGTATAATTTTAGAATTAGATAGCCAAAGGAGTTAGCACATTGACATTTCACATCAATCAGTAGTTTACATATGTATATACCATATTTCATGAGCATATATACAGTATAGCATACATAGCAGAGGTGTAACATTTTTGATTTGGGAGGCTATAATTTTAGAAGACCGAAAATTTATCAGTGGGAAGAAAAAAATTCTTAATGAGGGAAAGGGAGATTACATATATTTAGAGGACGTATCACCGAGAGGGGGTGTTCAGAGTATAACCCCTCCCGATGCAAACAAAAATATAAAAAACATAAAAATAAAAATAAAATAAATTATATATCTATTTTATTCTTATACTATGTGACCTGTTTACCCATAACTTCACTTGTGTAGTGTCCAATAATAATTGTTTTAACCCCTTTGCTATAGACCGAAATGAAATCCAATGAAAAAAAAATGAAACAGAGTGAGTTGAGAGAGAATCACATCCATTTCACCAACAAGTAAATGTCAGTCAATGAAAAAAGAGAGGTGAGAAGTTTTTTCTCAATTCTCTTTAACTCCTTTTCTTTCGTTTCAAGAAATGTTTTGTCCGTTTTCTGTTTTCACAGATAGTAAAAATTGGTAACTTTTCCTCCAGGGGGCCATGGACTTCCTTGATGGCTAAAAATCTTCCTTGGAGTAACACAATTTTTTTTGGAAAATTTCATGCAAATCGGTCCAGCAGTTCTGGAATGATAGCGTTTCCAACCGTTTTCAGCCCATAGTGTTTTATACTAAGTAGAGAAGAAGAGATAGAGATAGTGATTGATAATAAAACATGTAAATACAGTGTTTGTTTTTCAAGTACCCTAATTTATAGTGGTTTCATGGAATTGAAGTTAATACTATGAACAAAAATGTAAGAATTATATGTGATTAAAATAAAGTCAACAATATTTTTCATCTCAAACTTAGTTTTGTACATCCTATATTTTTCAAAATACACGAAGAAAACCTATTTTCAAGAGGTTCAACCCACTGTGAAAAATTAAACACAAGGGGTGGGGTTGGATTTTTAGTACAGTATTTCCGGCATGTTACCCAACATTTTTCACTATCTCCCGTTCTGTCTCAAGAGATGCATTATCATTTGCTAAGTCGCCTGCTCCAGCTAAAAATAGGTAACACGGATAACTTTCGAATTCCGGACAAGGGTTTAATTTCCGACCAATCAATTACTGCTCGCACCAATCCCAAATGTATTCCTTTTTATTTCAGTAAGAGACTTCGTTCAAATCCGATCAAACGGTGAGCTGTAATTGGTTTTTTTTTCGCCTTTTGTTCGTTAACAAATCGACTTTTCCTTATGCGGAGGAACAACAGTAGATTAAATAATAAAGAAATAAAGAAGTCCAAAAAAAGAAAACAAAAAAAAAACAAAAAAAAACTTCAACCCACCGGTGTGCCAAATAAAATAGGAACTGACTGGAACGTGCTGACAGGTGAATGAAAAGAAAAGAAGAAGTTATTAGCGAAAAGTAAGGAGCAGAAAAATTTATGAAAGATGTCGCAATACGGGTGCATGTATTTAATTATTCTTCGCGCGTCAAACGTTAATTCTTTCAGCCTTTTCAGCAGTTTCATAAAAGAGCACAGTGACCTTTCCATGCCGACAAGAAACAATGTTACCCTTCGACTGTAATTTTCAGCGAAAATGGTCTCAACTCTTGAAGATTAATGTGTAGCTATTTCAAACATTTTACGTAGAAAATATTACTGTATAGCCGAAACAGTATTTTCGGTTAAACGTAGCGACTTTTTGCTCGTCCGAAATAATTATTTCATTTACACTTGGAGCTAATTATTACGCATATGACTCGTGTCGAAATGAGAGTAGTAGGTCAAAATATTGGGTTGTTTCTAGGCGATCCTTATGAAGAAGGTAGAGACGGACAAAGGCGTACCAAAATGAAAATATTGGAGGACGATTTCAGTCATTAAATTTGCAAATGCTCCTAAGAAGGAGTAACGAGTTTTTCGACTCGGATGTGTGATTAAATACTTATATTCCCCTATCGGTACGCCACTGAAATCAGAAACGATCTACGTCGTATTGAGGTTTGGTGCTCGACCCAACAGGCTAACAACCAATGGGGTTTAGACCAGCCCCTGCCATCGTCATACTAATGATCGAAATGGCGGTGCGCATGATTTGGTCCATTTAGTGCTCTCACATGTGATTGGAAAATTTATCCTAAGAGACCACCGGTCATCGTATTCTGACCACACTCTCTCCGCCTACATCAATTTTAAATAATTTCCAGCTGTTGAGTAAAGGCGTTACAATGCCGAAAGCCAAAGAACAAAAAATGTAATGAAAAAATAAATAATTTGGAAGTTTTTTTTAAAAAAAGGGAGAATATCTTATCAAAAAAAAGGAGAATGAAGAAATTATTTTTGAACAATAACTGCGACTCAAACCAAGAGAAAATGCTTAGAGCCGATTTCTTTGTCTTTCCATAGGCTCCCATAAAAAGATACAGCTAGTGAGGTTTTTTGGAAAACGAAGAAAATGAAGATGAAATCTTTTGACAGGCAACAATATTTTACTAAACAATAAGATTAAAATTTCTAGGGACCCCACTGATGCAATCCTGAATATAGGTTGAGACTGCATGGGAAGCACTGATCTTGAAGTATCGATTGAATTTCCAAAATGAGATAATTTGCTACATTCTTCGTTTGAAGAATAGAAATCAATTCAAGTAAATGATTGGTTGAAAACTTGTGAAAGTCAATAAAAACCAAGTTTAGTGTGACAGGTAAAAACCTAATTTGGTATACCACAATCTGCCCCTTACTCTTTCGAATTCAAAAGGTAAACTGAGAATCAAGATATAACATGTAACATCCTCAAACAATGAAATTAATAAATCTGTAGCAGATTATATTCTTTTAAAATTTCATGGGTTGATTAGAAGGTTAAGAAATTTGACTCTTTAACACAGGAATTAAACTTGAATCGATTTTCAACAGAGATAAGGTAAAAATAAATAAAAAAAAATTATTTCTAAAGTAAAATATTTTTTGGCATGAGAAGACACAAGGTCGCCACTCTCACAAATGAGTGAAAGAATTGAGAAAATTTTGAGTCAATTTTTTCAGCAATATTTCTAGAGCTCTCTTTTTCTGTGATCTTTAAAAATTTCAGGCATAGGAAATCCTACCTGACGTTCAACTTTTCAACGAAGATATTATCCTAACCATTCTATGAGGTGGCTTAATTTTAAAGAACAGGCGCTAGGCTAGATTTTCTGAATAGCGTTTCAGCGGAGACCAGCAAACATTAAGCTTATCTGGGGGGACAGTTCTCAGCAGAAAAATTTTCACACCTTCAATCACATAGAAGGTATATGGATACCCAGGTACACACGAAAATCTGCGCCAAAATTAATACCTAAAGCCTTAAAATGAACATATAGGTTTCAGTTGTTTTCCCCGGATTCACAAAAACGACTGTAGACAGCTTTAGATTCATGGGACCGATAGACTGAAAACATACGAAAAAAGACCTACTGCGCATGCTCCGAAAATCTTTGTCCATTGTAGGATTTTAGAAATGATGACACGATTCGTTAACATTGGTAAGATAAGGCTACTGTGTATATCTATACCTATACCTAAATGATCGAAGTTTCACACTCAGTTAGAAACTGTGTCATTTTCTTATTGGCGTGGATCTTTTCAAATTCCACCAAAATTATTATCATTCATGTTCTCAAGTTGAGGTACATTTCATTTTTTCTGAATTATTTTGTTTCAAAAAATTTTATTCTAAATTAATTTATTCCAAAAAAAAAAAAGTCCCAAATTAAATGAAACATATTTTTCCAAAACAATTTAATTCCAAATTTATTTATATAATAAGTTAGGTTAAAAACGAGTTTTTAAAAAATATGTTTTATTTTATTTATAATTTTAAATTAGCTTTGTTTGTTTGGAACGGATTTCTTGGGGAAATTCTGTAAATATAAAAACGTAACACTCTCTAACTGCCCCAATATTTATGGAATAGCACGAAATCATAACTGATAACAACGAACTCGATAAAAGCAATCCCAGTGGTCTGGTACCAAATTATGTTATATTTTGTTGTGTTAGTAACTGCAATAAAAGCGTATAAAAAGAAATAATTCCAAAATAAATAAAATCTTTTCCAAAAAAAATTGGTGAGAAAATTATTAATGCTAACAAGAAAAACATAAGAGACCTGCCTCTAGCTTTTGAAGATGAGTTTCCATGAAACTAATTATTATTTCAAAATATTCATATCAAGGACAGAAGCATGTGCATTGCATCTCTCATTGTAGTATCTTCTGGATTTAGATACATTTGTTCGCGGCCACTACTTGGCATATCTTGAAATAAATTTTGTTTATTTACTTGTTTAAACTTGAAAAAGGTTATCTACAAATCAGTAACCCGAAACGTTGTTATATTATTATTTTATTGTTATTATATTTTATGAATTTAAAGTTTTTAATAGTTTTTAATTTGAGCATTGGAAATAAATGATTTTTATCAAAAAAATATAGGAATTATTTTTTATGGTGGAAATAAATCTGAAATTAAATTCTATGGGGAAAAATATATGTTGGACAAAAATATTGGAATTTAATAAATTTAGAATTAAATCTTTTTGGAACTTGTGTTCTGAAAAAAATTTCCCCAACCATGCTCTCACATAACTATTGTCATGAATACATATCATTAGCTGACGCCACTTGTTAAAAAACATTAGCCTGGGAAAAAGTTATATATTTTTTTATCCACCATAAATTGTTTAAAAGATTAAAATAGATTTAGTATGGTGAAAAAGGAGCCACTCTGCTAGCTCTAGGGAAGAACTCCAATAAATTGCTTTTTTCAACCAACAATTATGTAATATTTCATTCTGGAATTTATTTATGCCATGTACCTTCAACTAAATGCTCAATCAATCAAAACAAAAAACATATACTCCCACAAAAGTAAGGTAACAAACCATCCAGCACTTTGCTGAACAGTAGTGATGCCAAATATCAATATTTTTTTGTATCGATATTTATTATGATGTTCCATTCATACGTCCATTTAGCAATAAATTTGAAAAAAGAGGAAGAGGAAGTAGGATTTAAAAACAAGACGCTGAATATTGTCATTATTTATTCACGATTCAAAAATTAAAACTGACGATTGACAGAATACGGTACTGTTTTCATTTCATAAAAACTTAAATTCCCATTCCCAATTCCCAATTTGCAATTTCAAACTGATATCAGTATTGAAGGGAAAATATCGATCCTTGAAATATTGATATTTTTGAACAAATATCAATATGTATCGATATTTTTGGCATCACTACTGAACAGTCAGACATTTTCACATATTTTCCAGCAGGAAGCATGACATATGGCCCTGACAATAACAAAGTCCAGCGTATGGAAAATAGATTGAAAAATCATAAATTCCTTTTTGTTATAAGTTGGGAGGACTAAATGAACAAAATCTTTTGAAGCACGTCCAAAGTACCTCCCAGTACAACAAAAAATTGTACTATTACGGTATTAAGGTTTGATGTTTCTATAAAAATTTTTGTACAATGAACCTTCCTGTTCTCACTTATTATGCTGTCCAGCATTTCACAAGATTCAGAGTTGGAAACCATACACCATAGCTATTGATAAGTTTTTGTTTTTCAGGTGAGCACAGTCACCCTCACCAACTCGACCACCAAACCACCATCGAGTAGAGCCACTCTTCTCATGTATGGAAACACTGACAGACTATTTGATGCAATTTCACAACCACTTTCCATCTGGATTCCAGACACCTTTTACGTGATCCTTGTTCGCAAATTTCCATCTGATAGTGATGTGGTTTTCGAGGAGCTGTGGAAACACCATCACGTGACCAATGTGTTGCTGATTGCATTGCACCAACTGGGTATGGTGCAGTCGTACAATCCATTCTTTGACCAGCTAATTGAAAATGAAATTGAGCCACCTACTGGCAATCACACAACTGCAGTCAACAAGGTTCGCAAGATTATGCGCGACAAAATGTCTAATCTGAATGGTCATCCGATACGGGTGACTATGTTTCCAACTCGTTTGAAGGCGATACTGCAGCCAAATGGAACATTTGTTGGATATGATGGAATCATATTGCAGACACTAGCCAAGCACATGAATTTCACACCGATCATAACAATTCCACCAGATGGTCACAAGTATGGCTGGAAGGAGAAGAATGGCTCATTTACAGGTGAGATCAACTCACTGCAGAAAAATCAACTTCACAGCTCATCATTCCTCTATGATGCTTCTATCTTCCTTTGTCACCATTCTCATCAATTTTTATCTACACATATCCTTACTTCAACCCCATTTCAAATTCTCCATCCAGTTTAAGTCAGATCCAGTTTTACCATCAGGTCTGCAGGGGCTTAAATCCGGGCCCGCATAATTTGCTCCCAAAACAATATAAAAAACAATAGTTAATAGTTGTGGACAAGGGATGAAAAAAATAAGGAAGGAAAATACTGTAGCCCAGGGCATCAAAGTATTTAAAACCAACTTTAATTTAAGTCTCTCAAACTTCTCAAAGTCGGGGTCTTAATCCCTGATAATTTAACTAGCTGCCTTAATTTTCTATAGTCATCAAGGACAAAATCAAATTTGCTGTTATTAAAAAATTAATCAGAGCAAGGCGTGGAAATAGTGGTTGGAAAAATAACAAAATAGGTTCTGGTCTTGCAGCCTCTTGCACTTTTTGCAAGACCTAAGGCCAGATCTAGGCTGAAACAAAACAGGCGATTAGCTAAGAAATGTAATTTTCAAAAGGTTACTAATTTTTCCAATAATTAAAAAAAAAAAAAACCACTGCAATACCAACAATACCACAATTGACCCAATGATGATACTTTTATCACCCTCCAGTCTATTATGAAGACGTGGTTAAACTGTTTGCCAACTACAAATGTTCTGACTCATTGTTTGGTCCATTAGTTATACTTGTTACATATTGTATATATCATCTGCACTAATGTATAAAAGTGTTCAGTGTGTGTGTGTGTGTGTGTGTGTGTATAACGGGTAATCTTGAAAATTACAGAACAGATTTGAATTATTCTTTCACCATCAACAAGCTCACTTCTTCCTTGTGAAAACAGGCTGCTTATTGTGATCAATCCTCAATAGGTTAGTTCGGGCAGGTGTAGAATCTGCAGATTCTGTAAACTTTGCTAAACAATTTATAAAAACATGTTTGGACATGTTATAGAAGTACAGAACTTACAAAATGTTGTTTGTGCAAGTTTCTGTAAATTACAGAATTCTGGAATCTGCAGATAAACTTACAGTTGGTCAAAGGTTTCAATCATTTGGTGAAAGATACCCATATAAACATGAAAATCTGTGGCACACATCATTATTATTCTAAAACTTGTAAATGGAAATAGATTTTCCTTGAATTCAATGGATTTGCGGCAAAGTCTTAGACAGCTTTAGATTTGCAAGACCAATAACATACTAACTACTGAAAACAGACAAAAAAGGACTAACTGCGCATGTGCAGAAAATCTTTGCTCATTTACGTGTTTCCTAATCATTGCATTGTTGATTAACATCGATGAAATAGGATTACTGGGTATTCAGTACTAAATGATTGAAGGTTCGAGGTCACTGTAAATCTCACTGCAACATTCAGAAAGAGATTTATAAGACTTTTCAAGTATTTTCTTTAGGATGACTATGTTTTTTGAGGCACTGAATTCAAATTTGGAGTACCGAGTATTGAATATAATACAGGAGGTATGCCATCTAAATGTTGTTACGAAAAATGGCACCACTTTTGAAGTAGTTGTTTCCATCCTTACAGTATCGAATTCAAATTTGCCCATCAATAATGATGAGCATTTTTTTTTTCAAATAACATTTCGTAAATTAAAATGAGACGAAAATTATACCTTTCCTTAGGAATGAGGATGCTTTGTCTCAAAAGCAGTGCTATTTTTTGTCTCACATGCGTCCTACATTATATTTAATACTCCATGATTTTGAGTCAGTTTTTTCATTCAACTTATTCTAAAACCACCAGGGACTCGGTAAGGGGTGGAGCCTATTAATTGGCTAATACACCTCTGAATATGTTTTCTGAGGAGCTGAATTCAAACTTGGCGTTAATTTCTTCATTTGGCCCATTCTACTTCTCCATTTTACACGCAATTGTTCATTCTTACCATCAACTTCCTTAGTTTGTTTAATAACTGATGAGAAAAATGAAATTTTTTATTGCTGAAGAAAAACAATCTAGGAATTTTTTACAGAATTAGTAGCATACAGAAACACAGAAACAGAAAATTCTGAATTTTGTACCAACTGCAGCTGCCCAAACAAATATAACATCTTCAGCAGTAAAGCAAAATGGGCATATATTTTGTGATAAAGAAATTATTGGCTCACTGTGGTTTTTTAAAACAATGATTTCAAACTGAATGTCCGTTTTCTCATTATGATCTACAGGGCTATAAAAAAAGGGGTGGTGAAAAAAAAATTACAAATATTTTTGGGGTATATTTTTAATTTTAAGCATTATGACTTTTTCAGGGGCTGAGATCAACTGTAACGTCCATGTTTAAATCAACGTTGTCCTTAAGCCCTAAAAGACTAAAAAAAGTGTGATAATTAACATTATTGGTATTTTTGAATAATATATCATTTTCATATCGAAACTTTCCTTTGACTCTTAGGGGCTACAAAAGATGAATTAAAAAACCAGCATATATTCTGAAACGGCTCCTTATTTCGGATGAGTGAGCTAAGCGAACAGCCCCATAATTCAACCCGGTTTCAGAGAGGGCAAAACCATCACCATATATCACAGCACTTTCTAATAGATCGGAAATTTCTTTCAAAGAACTCATCTTCAAATTCTATCTATTCACGCAGTTCATTCTTTCAACTTGATTCTTGAATACTCAACAGTTGACACCTCACAGTATATATGCTTTATTGTTAATTTCTTGTCAATATTAAGGGGAGAAAATCAAAACCAACATGAAGTTACCGAGAATATGCAATGAAATTACGATTAATTAGCAACACCATCATTCCAGTCGAATCAATTTCTAAAGTTAAAAAATACACTAAATAAAACTGGATTCAAAAAGGAAAAAACATTCAATAATTCGTCGCTCGCAATTCACACCTTAATTCATCGCAATCGCAATTTTGCGTGTAATTACGTATAACTTGTAATTAAAAACACGCATTAACTATATTTACTTCGATAGATTTTCATAACTTGCGTATATGTCAATTATTTCAGAGGGTTAAACCGTGCAAAATATTAATAATAATCACGAAGAACGGATTGAATTACCCAAAATTTCAGCAGGAAAAACAACACGCTTGCAGGTTGTCGAAAGGAAATGGGATATGTATCAAAACTGTTTCAATTCTAATCGTCGTTACATCTTTCAGAAGGTTTTCTATGAGGAAAAGGCTACCTACTTTGTAGTTGTAATTAGGCGATTGGACTCCGAAATTCCTAGTAACATCCGACATAAAGCATAGTTTGTCTCGATAGAGATGGCAGTCGAAACATGACCTTGAAAAAAAGACTGAAAACAAGGGTTTTTCTATACACGGCCGCCATTAATTGTGGTCCAGTGAACAGACTGCACGAGCACCAGACGAGAAAATTTTCAAAAATTCAATAATTGTAGTTTCTTATATAAAACAATAAAAAAATTTGTCAAATTTCAGCATACTTATAAGACTTTTCAATTTCTATACCTACTTTCCTTTATTATTTTGGACACTCAGGCCGAAAAAAAAAAATTTACCTACACATTTGAAAAAAGGTTCTACACCACACCGGAAGAAGGAAAGATGCGGCCATGGGCCCTTTCACATGGAACACGAATCAATTAGCTTGCCCCGTTGGTCCAAACCTGGGGTATACATGACGTGAATTATGCTTGCAACGTGAAGGGCCTTTGATTTCTGACGTAGTTAATTTTTTCCCAAGGTTATATTTCGACTGCCAGATTTCTGTGGGCCGATTTCTAGTGTCAGTTCGGAACCCAATAAAAAGCGTTTTGAAAATGAAATACTTTTATTCGACTGTTTATAGCTGATACGAAGTTCCACGAATAATTGCCTCAGGAATTCAAAACTGAGCCAAAATTGATGGTTTCTTTTGTGCAGGTTATTTTTCAGCGCATGAAATCGATATCAATTTTGAGAAGTGGCATTCAATTATTAGGCTAATCGAAGTCTTAGGTCAGGAAACCTTTCCAGAAGCTCCAGGCCCTTATGAAGGACCATAGGGAGAAGTACAAGGGGGACCTTTCTCTCAGCCCCCTCACAAGAAATAGCGGGGCATGCATGCCTGTGAGTAAAACGTGTATAACAAACCGTGTTAACTAAGAGGGTACCAATAAAATGGAGGGAGTAGGGGCTTCCACATAACTTGTAACCTGCACTCACACAAAGTTAAATCCAGGCTTGAGAATCTTTCACATATCATTAATTCCCCTTTATTCCATGAATACTTTTCTTCAAAACCCTGCTTCCTGTTTATTGAAATCAGTCAAGACAAAGCTTCCTCATGTATCCACTCACAGAACTACTTGTTATAAAGCCACTTCTCTAGAATGGTCAAAACAAAATTGATAAAAATTTACAGATGACAATTTGAAACTGAGTTCCAACTCCTACGTTGTGAATTGTGATGAAGCTTGGTTTAAAGGATAGGAACTACCAGATTTGAAAACTATCGATAGTTTTCACCGATAGTACTTATCATTACTTTTTTCTTTTTCTTTTCTTTTTTCAGGAAAAGAGTAAGGTAAAGGCGGTGAAGATGCCATACTTTCATAAAGTCATGTTGGCACCACTGTTGAGGGAAAAATGACATCACTGATATTTGTAGGGTAGTCAACAGACCTTCTGTTCAAGTTTTGTGACAGGAAACCTTGGTCCTTATACTTGCATTTTATTTTAAAGTGAATTGTGTTTGATGTGAAGCTTAAAAATAATTAACTTAAATTACGATGCTACTTAATGTGGAATGAATTGTCCTATTTCTTTCGATAAATTATGAAATAATTAGCAAATTTTGTTTAGATTGTAGTAGTATTTAGTTCCACTGATTTGACTGTCATTATTTAATTTAAAAAATGTGAAACAATAAAAAATTCAAATTGGCTAATATGGCTTACATATATAGCAGCTATGATGCCACACCAATATTGAAATTACTTATTGCAGAATGATATTTAATTGATTATATTTAATGAATAATTAAGATAGGTACCATCTTACATAATTTACTTTTTATTTCAAGTTAAATTTTAGGGCAATACATTGGAAAAACATATTGTGATTTCAAGAACTGAATAATATCCTTAGAAAATGATTCAAACAGATTTTTTTCTATTTTCAAAAGCTAAGAAAAATTATTTTATGTAGTTGTTCTTTAATTTTAATAGATTTTTTTTCAAAAATTTCAACAATTTTGGATATGACTTTTCTTTTGAAATACATGCAAATTTCCATTAGCCATCTTAGCTGCCACTATGTGGCATCTTTCCTATCAGGTAAGATCACCAAAGTCAGTTTTTTTATTTTTTTTATTACTTGGTTATTTTTGAATAAACGTTTCATTGAATGGTAGCAAATGATGCATATGGACTTGAAGTACATATGTGCCAAATATGGTTTCTTTTCAGCTTTCCTATCCAAATCTATTTCAATTATTCAAAAAATGCAGCATCTTCACCTCCTTTGCCTTATAATAATTACAACAAAATTATGAAATTGACAAAAAAAAAAAGATCAAATGAGTTATACCTTATGAGAGAAAAGGGTCAAACATAATTTTCTAATTCTGGTTTAGACTAGTTGAAACTAGAAATGACCAAATTCTAGTTTTGACGGTAACATATGTATAGGTAGTTATAAATAAAAAAGATTAGGTCAAAATGGGAAAATAGTACTAATTGTTTTCTTTTCTCATGAAATGGGTAATTTTCATCATCCCAACCCCTAGTCCTTTTGTGAGGTCAATTTTAATGCTCCATTTGCAAGCAAACTGGGTAAAAACATTCTGTTTCACTGCTGAAATTTGAAATTAAACCGTTGTACTGTGGTATGCCAACCTGGGTGGTAACACGCCACAAACAAAACCTTGTTGGCTACACAAAATTTTACCATTCACAACTTTACAAACTCACCTGAACTCACAAATCCTGGAATTCTGGAACAACAGGAGTCCAAATTTTTATAAAATTAACAGATTCTGACTACAAAAATCCTGCCCAGATAGCAGCCAGAGTTACCAAATGTCAATTTCTCCTGTGTATTTTTAATAGAGTTACGTACATAAAAAGACAGGTTTCCCTAACAGTTGCAATCTTTTGCCCTAACATCGTTGTAAATCTTGAAATCACTAGAACCTATAATATTACCGCCTAACCTAAAATGCTGTTTTTACAAACACAATAAAAACAAAATGTACAAATACAAAACCATGTATTAAAAAAAAAAGTTTTACATATCAAATCCAAATACAAAAATACGAAGTCCAAACTAGGACAAAACATAGGATTTTTGAACAGCACAAATAGGAAAATGTAAAAATGTAAAATTGTAAGAATATTTAAAAATTTGGGATCTACAGGTTATTTCAATTTCCTATTTGGTTTTTAGAGAATTATCTATTTTTGCATTAGCTTTGTATAAGCAGCAAGCAGTTTCTTCTCTTCACTTAGGAAGTTGCGTGACTTTCACAATGGAAGAATGAAAAGTGATGAAAGGTTAAAGGAAGTCTGGTAGACACCTTTTCGGACAGACACCCAACCTTTTGAATTACACATCCCTACTCTTGATACGCAAGACGGAGTATACTACGTCAGAAAAGTATATACTGCCGGGAGGACTGTTTCAAAAACTTTGCTTTGTCCACAGGTTCCATAGGTGAAATTGTGTTTGGAAGAGCAGACATTGCCTTCAACGGGGTCTTCATCAAACACTACCACTCGGAAAAACTTCAGTTCACCACACCTGTACACTTTGACCAGGTCTGTTTTGTCGTGCCCAAAGCATCCACTAAACCTAAATGGAAAACAGTTTTTCTCACCTTCGACCTCTCTATTTGGATAAGCGTTTGGCTCACCTACTGGATCGTTTTGGCAGCATGGTACACGGTGAAGAAAATTGACGAAATCCACTTTGACAGCTGGCTGTTGGCTGTGAATTTGTACCGCATCTTTCTGATGGTTCCCGTCAATCGGATACGATCCACATGGACTGAGCGCACCATTGTGCTGACAACGGTGCTATTTGCGTTTGTGGTGGCCAGTAGTTTTCAAGGTTCGATGATCAAATTCCTCACTTACGAAACATACGAACGAGACATTCGAAAAATTGAGGAACTGGCAGAGTCTAACCTGCCCATAATGACCGCATCACTCAACCTCAAGGAGCTGTTCGAGACCGACGAGAATCCCATCATGTCAAAATTGTTGACCAAATTTTCATGGGCCGAAAACAAAGACATTCTGGGAGAAATTGCGCAGAAGAGGAATGCAGCCGGTATCGGTCGCAAGAGTGACATGGAGGAGAAGATAGCCACGTCATACGTGAAAAATAATCAAATGCTGTTACACATCGTTGAGGAGTGTCCGCGGTCTTACCACATTGCGTACTTGGTGCCGAAGAAGTCACCGTATGTGGCCATTTTTAACGACGTCATCAACTATTTCATTGAGGCTGGCATCACCAATAGCTGGTTCATACACTCGAAACCATTTCGATCCCTCACCGATTACCGCACATCTTTGAAGCATACCCAAGTGGTCCTCACCATCGATAATGTTCGAATTGCCTTCATGATATTGGTCTCTGGTTTGGCGCTTAGTGGGTGCGTATTTGCGGGTGAATTGGCTTTAGACGCCTACACCCGGTGATCAGAGAATCCGACAACGAATGTATGTACAGCTATGCCCAAGTTCTGCAACCAAGCATACCACGCACAGCATTGGCTTACTGAAGGTTGTTTTCGAAAACGGTTCAGAATATTTTCCCAAAAAGTATTTCTGATGTTCAATCATTACCCAGCTCGAGCTACAGAAATGTTTGAGCTCCCTTACTACTATTGGTTTCTAGACCCTGCTACCTAATAGGAAAATACACTTGTGCCACAGGTATTACACGAGGGCCCTTAAAGTTCAATTCCTCGATTGTGTTCACACCTACTTTCACGCCTACTCCTTCAGTCAACTTTCAGTCATACGAAATCGTAGATAAAATAGTTTATAAAATTAGAAAAATTCAAATACTGGAAATCTGCATGCTCGGGTGAAAATTTGGAATTTTTTAAAGCGAACAAACTTTCTATTACTTCAGGAGTACTACAACCTATTCTAATAATGATTTACATCGTTTCATCAGTCATTTATGCTGTTAACCAAACTTTAACTAGGTACGGGGCCAATTCTATAGATTCTTACTTGACTTTACGTCAAGCAAAAATTGTAATGAATGCCATACCTAAGTGACTCAAACGACGTAATTACTGAGAGGAGAAGAACTCCAAACAGGATAATTATATCTCAGAGTTCCATTGGCAGAAATAAATTACATACAGTTTATAATTTTTTAAAACATGAGAAGTATTAGTACAAATTCTGCTTCATCCACTCATCTCAAAATTAGAAGCACTTTTAGGGGCGGTTCTAGGCAAAGGCAAAGCAGTATAATTCGCTTGGACAGCAGAATTTAGAAGGGTGCCAAAGTGGCTCACGTCATATCCTTCAAGAAGTGTTTACAAAATGTAATGATTGTCCTTGCTAGAATTTTTTGCCTCAAAATTATTTAAACACTAAAATTTATAGTTATAAAAAATAGGAAAACCGTTTTTTTTTTTTAAATCAAAACTGTGGATACCTTCATGATTTTTTCATTGTATAAAATTGAAAACATTCTAAGATGAAAAAATTGTGGGAAGATGAAAAAAACTCATATAGGACAATGAGACTACCAGATTTTGATAAACACGAATAGGAATTGATTCCAGTTGAAAAATAGGAATTTAATCAAATATTCTGGATCCAGCATCTGCTTCAGGTTTATAGATTTACTGCTCACACTCGAGAATAATTTTAATTTCACTTAAATATTTTTGGGACTAATTCAAACCATTATTTGTAAAAACTTCATAAACTTTTGTTTACTGGTAACAGGATTTCAAGTGAAATGTGAGAGAACCATTCACAATCATTATTTTTGGGATTTAGAAAATTTTATATTTGAAATTTTTGTATTTCACACAAATCCTAAAGTAGAACTTTTCTTGAAATCAAATTCAGTGGTATAGTGAGATATTTCTCTCATTCGGATAACAGGTAATAGGAAATCAGCAATTATTGGAATCCTTTTTCCATTTCATATTTTCAAATTGCACTCCTCGTCTCAGTGAACAATTCACTTCTTTTTTTATATGGTAATGGGAATTTTGATATTATTGTTAAATACTTAGGAATATTAAACTAAAGTATTAAGTTGTTTTAAAATTCCTATAAATTTTATCAACATTTTTGTTATATTTTTTAATTTCATTTTCTTTGAAGGTCTATTAACAATATCACTTCTGAATTTCTGATCCATGTGTCTAGTAGCATGTATATAGTCTTTCAATGCGAAACAATTCTTATTAGGGTTTTTTTAAATTTGATGAAATCTCATAGCCCCATTAGTTTTTTTAATTCAGAATGTTTTCGATTTTATATCATAAAAACATTCATCAAGGTAGATATCCAGTTTTAATTTTTAAAACAGGAAAAAACACCATCTTCCTCAAAATGTTTTACACAGTTTTGCTCATCACTTATTGGAAGGAAGAAAAGTTTATCAAAAGGGTAGGTACTTCAATACTGAAAAAAAATTTGTTAAAAGTACTGGACTTTTAGAATAATTGAGCTTTATAACCTCTTCAATACTGATTTTACGATTGAACACTTTACTCAGAGCGCTTCGTTACTTATTGACACGCATATTTTAACAGTTTGTAGATTTATTCAATGATTTTATTTTTATTTGTATTAATAAAGAAATTTGTTTGAGCGTTGACTTTTTTGTAGCCTACACGTTAATGTGAATTTAGAACTTCCTAAAATAAAATTTTAGGGGATTGGCGCTAAACTTGGTTCTTGCACATTTCAAGAAAAGAATTAAGTACGTAGTGTATTTTTTAGAGAATCTGCGGGCTTATTGAACAGAGGAAACATGAGTTTTAATCACTGAAGATACTCATGTTTATACTTCATATAATATTCAAATTATAAATTTCTCCTAAAACGCGACTTTTGAACTCTTTGATTTTTCAGAATTACTCAAAACCACGTTGATACGTCATTTAGTCAATACAACTGAAAATGTTACAACTGTTTTTCTCAGTCAGCAGAGAAAGGAAAGAATCTTTCATAGGTAGGTAATTTGGCTTTTCGCCACTAGAACTGGATGATTTGGACTGATATATACATATCTTCGATCATTTACTACCGGATACCCCGGTAAACTCGAAAATTCGTGCCAACAATAAAACCAAAATCCCTAAAATGCACATGAGTTTCACTTGATTCATATCAGTGTATTTAGATATCTTTAAATTCACAGGACCAAGAAACTAAAAACAGACAAAAAGGACCTACGCATGCTCAGAAAGCCTAGGTCCATTCTAGGGTTTTATAATGATGGCACGTTCGGTTAAAATTGGTGAGATAGGGCTACTGGGTATGAACGACTAAATAATCGAAGGTTCACATATCGATATACTTATGAAATTGAGCGAGTTTCATTTGCACGTTCAGTTGTATTTTTCAATCTTGCAATCTATGTTCTTTATTTTGTTATCTGTTTATGATAGAAAGAAGTTCGCAACCAATATATTCCTACATAACCTTGTTCTACAATCATGGACACACCCACAGGGACTACAAGGACCTCTCATCCACTTTTTTTTTCACATTAATATACTCTACTTTAGTCTATTTGCTGTAAGCTATTCTTCTCGCTGAGGTTTACAAATAAATTAAAAAAAAAGAGTAAATAATCCAACACAAATCGTAATTAACGAGTAACTTGTTAACAATTTAAAAAATACAGAAAAAAATTCGTACAAGTGAAGACAAATATGGAACAAAATATTTACAATTAACAGTAGGTACCGTATTTGAAATATTGTAGAAGGTATAAATACTTTCTTGTCTTCATATTGTCTCCTAAGTTTAAATCTATTTTAGTTGGTGTTCTACGGAAAAATTATTTATATTTCACGATGAATGATAAGGGAATAAAAAAATACTAAGTTTCTGAATAGGAAATGGCATGCATATATTTTATATACATATTGTGGGTAATAAGGGAAGCATTATGAGAGTTAGAGATTATGGCAAGCAATTAAATGCAAGAATTTAAATGTTATAAATAATTAAGGGGAAAAAATGCCAGAATAATAATCCATTAAGGTTTCTTGTAATATTTATGATGGAAATACTATGTCATCGAAGATAATTGAGGGCAAGGTGATGAAGTAAGTGATTTTACGTAAAAATTAGATGAAATATTCGTGTAAGTACTTAATGTATTATTGTTTGAAAAAGATTTAAAAAATAAAAATAAAGAAAATAAATGGTGAAATGTGGCGATACAATTTTGACACATTTGATCAGTATCTTATGGGTTGGACTTCATGGCTCAGGGATTACTCATTTTGAATAAGTATGCAATATTTTGTAAAATGTTCGCGAGTGTATGCACCAAATGATGCAATGTGATTAAAAAGCATACTTAGAACAGAAATTGAAATAAAATTCATTTACGCCAAAAAGTCATTTCTACTTTGGTTAGCGACAAAAATGCCGGCAAAACTTTTGGTTTCCCAACATACAATTAACTTTAAACGTAACTTTTTCATCAATTTTTAATTTCTCCGAATATTTCTTCCAACTTTTTTCTTTCCGACTTAGAATTAAAGAGACATGGTCAACCGACAATTAGAAGAACATGGTTAGCATTATCAGGGAGATTTCATCAATATATTAAGGAAAAATAAGAAAAAAAAAATTTAGGATGTAAGGTGAAAACAATTTATGACTTTTTTCATTGGGGAGGTAGAAGGGGGCTATAATTCCACACGGATATCATGACATTAGGAACATGAAAAACATCAATAAGCTCGTCGTCATTTACAATATTGCAGGAGTTCTTTTTGTTGTGGAACAAATAAAATAAAATTCCAAGGCCAAGATGATAACAGATTTTAAAATTCATCGAACTTCGTTGTATGGATAATTTTTAAATAAAATGTTTTTCACGTACAGCCGCGAACTATATGTTTAACTTAACATAGTTCATCAATATGTTCAAATGTTCAAAATTAGCAGTTTTTTTTTTTTGAAAACGTACTAAAAACAATTATTTATTGACTACGTGAAAAAAAAACAACCGAATTTAGCAAAAGAAAAGCAACTGAATTTTTCAAAAATGCCAGAGCTAATTTCTAACAAAAACTTACTACATTGATCATTAAGATATCAATCAGTTAAGTTAAATACAGTAACTAGCATTTTCATATTAAAATTAAGAAAAATAACAAGAATGCGGTTCTCGAGATCACTAGTCACTAAGAGTGAGGGAGAATTGTTAAAACGAACAATAAAACAAACGTGTGATGAATATTTAAAACGAACAGTTAAAAAAAAATATAACACAAAAAAATTTACTCTTAAACCTAGCACACAGCATAAAAAGTAACAATGGCTTAAACGCACCTAAATATAATGTAATTAAAAGATCTATAATACAGTACAAAATATTGTTCGGGTAACATCAATCGCTTGATCGACAAGAAAGTCTTTCAAATTTCCAAAAATGAAAAAAATTACTCCATATATTTTTATATGTATATATATATAAAAAAAAAAAATAATAATGAAATGACTCACACTCAAACGTGGACGTATTTTGAAAAACTAAGAGCATATTTAGAGAGAATGAGGGGCAGCAGAAGAATTTTTTAATTCGGTAGGAACATAAATTTTTTTCAATAACGGTAAAAAGTCGAAATATTTTAGAAACATTTCATTCGACGGCGAATTGTTTCACATAAATGTACGAATAAGTCACAAAGTGGAGATATCTGGCAAAGGTAGCCCAAAGTAAGTTAAAAAATTTAATTTTGTCTAATATCAGTGGCGTCGAAATTAGAAGTAAAATGCTAGTGTGAAAAAAATGAACACTAAATGCAGAACTTTACATGGTCACGAAAGGAGACGAGAATAGAACATAGCGCCATAATGTAGAAGCTAGACAAGAAAACAAAATCAAATAATTGGATATTCAGTTTTCACGCTTACTTTGACAAAAATGTAATTGTAAATTTTGTATTAATTTTATGTAATTTTCAGACATTCAGCAACTTTTTGTAAATTTTTCATGTAAATAATATTTATTAAATAAATATAAAAAAATACAATTTTTATCAAAAAAATTGAAACCCATGAGAATCGCATATTTTGATCGACAAAACGACAAGATACACTCAACTTTTCATATCAATTCGAGGTATCGACCATTTTCTACTTAATTATGCAACAGACATATTCGACCAACTTTAGAGTTGAAAATCTGAATGAATTTAGCAAAAAGATTAATACAATAAAAATAAATTTAAAAAAAGAACACTTTTACTGAAGGGGCCCGTTGTTTGTGCGGCGCTGTAAAGAGTAAAAGTTAAGTGATGCAATAGTTGTGTGCCTAGAAATCTGATTGGAGTTATTTTAATTTTTTAAACTGTAGTGAGTTAAGTAAAAGTGTTTAAAAAAGACTCAATCATTCACGTTTCAACTTTTCAGAAATATGATGAATACTTTACACAAATTCATTCTAATAAAACAAGGAATGAAAAAATTTCAAGAAAAAAAAAAGTTAATAGAAACAAGTATGGAGATTTTGCGTACTTTTCGCATTAAAACCTTCTCGAGGATGCCAAAAATTACCGTCATTAAAATGTGAATTGTAAAAAAACTGGCAAAAAAAAAAAACAAAATATGAAGATGGTTCCAAAAATGTTCAACAATACAGGAAAATTTTATCCATATCAAAATAGTGAAAACCAACTGTCTTGATTTAAAAACGAGTTTTGTTTCATATTTCTATAGACTGTTTTTCAATACACCTCATTTATTATTTCTATTTCTTATTTTTTCTAATTTTTTTTTTTTTTTCAAATTAATCAGTAAACGAGAATTTGAATACTTTGTTTTTTTTTGAAACCCTGCTAAAAAGAGGAATAACTATTCCATCCTAACCAGAAATAATATGGTCTGAAACTTTAAAATATAAACAGTAATTTTTTATGTAATTTTAAAATAAAAATTAAGTAGACAAAAAAAAGTTTTGACAAAAAATTTTTTGTGCGGGTATAACCAAACCACTCGAAACTACTATTTTTGATTTTATTTTTGCCATAAAATGTTTAATTTTAAACCATTGCCTGAATATATACCAGACTGACAAACCTCATGGAAAGATATGTTTGTAGTAAATATATTTTTATTATTTTTTAAACACAATGGTGCTCTGCTTGTATGGATTATCTCTGATTTATTTTTTTTTCTATAATTTCGTTCTGAATTGTTCTTCTACTAATATTTGTTTTTTATAAAGGTGGCCAAGAATTCGAATGGAGAGATACAAAAAGGTTGCCTACTCTAGACGCAGGTACCTTTTTAAACAGATTGCGACATTAATTTGTTCTCCGTTAAACTTGGATTCAGTTTTGGATCCGACAACAGCAGCGAACTCTACTGGTCGGATCCATTTCTTGGATCCAAGTTTGGGTACGAAAATTTAACAATTATACATTTGTATCGGTTCCCAGAGTAAAAAATTTGACGATTACATTTCAAACAACTGGACATATTATTACAACACGATTTCATTTTTGTTTTCATCCCCAGCATCGCAAAAATACCATTACTTTATTCTTCACTCATAATTCACCAAGACGAGTATATTTCAAAAGTTCAAGTAAGAATTGATAAAAATTGAAGAGCATTTAGTTTTACAAATACGTCACATTACAAAGACGAAAAAATTTTCTTGAGAAATTCCCAATTCAACGTATTAGAGGACGGTAAGATACATTATAAAATTAATTCAAGAAACCTAACAACGGTTTAAAAGAATTACCGATAGGAAAAAATTAATTAAATAAAATTAATGGTGGCAGGCAAACTAACTCGGGTGGTATTTCTAATAATTCCTCGGCTATTTCAAGATCATGAGTGGATTTTTTTCATTGGCGAATATAAGATGTCCAAAACTCTCACAATTAGTCTTTGTTTATTTGAACCATCACTTTTTTCGCACGTTCAAAGTCAGTTCCAAGGTGTTAGTAATCGTACGCTCTCAACTCTCACCAATGATAAAATTTTTTAACTCTCGCAAAGAAAATACCACCAATTTTATTTCATGTTTTGAATTTCCGCTCGCCATTCTTATTCGATCACATCATCATTGGAAAATCCATGGTTTGGCCGATTGCAAAATTATCAAGTTGGAAGTAGAAATATTTTTTTCAATATTTTAACGAGTTCTATCAAAATGAAATACTGCAAATGAAAAATAAATTTCAAACGATGTTGTCATGCACCTTAGAAGGGTCCTATCCCTCACTATCAACTGCATAGAGGCCGAACAATTTGAAATAATTCATAAACAGATAGAAAATTACTTTACACAGAGAGAAGGAAAGAGTCCAATAATATTTCACGGAATAACACCACGGCCTATTGACAATACTTAAAATATTTTGAACCAAATTTTCCCCTAGCGTACTTATGCACAAATCTTGACTGTAATTTCAACTTGAACGTTTTTTCTCGACGCCACTGATATTTGATCCCAAAAACTGACGGATAAAACTGAATAAAAGATGAAGCAATCGTTTAAAAAAGTTTGCTTCGATTTGGTAAATGTATTTAAATGAGCCAAAATTTTTTCACAAATTCGAATAATTTTGGTAAGAGTAATGGAAATAGTTCACGCTACCGCTCATCCAGCACCGTCGCTCAACGCTTAATTTATATATTTCAATATAAGAAGTTAATAATTTTGGTTAGCCCTCACACTACGACTAAAAAACTTTCAACACTATAATTTTGATTGTAAAAAAACGTTTACGAACGAATGAGAAAAAACAATGAAATCTAAAAAAAAAAAAAAAATAATACGTACGCATAATATAGACTAGAATAAACAAAAAAGTAGGGGGGAGAGAGGAAAAAAGTCTTACAAAATCAGATTCGCCGAAGCGAATCCGAACGGTATCATTTGTTAAACTTGTGAATCAGATCTGCACAAAAATCACTCATCAATACAATGATGGGGGAGAAGTACTGCACTACACCGACCACATTACGCACAGTAGGCGTTCAACTTTCGCAAATTAGAACTTCGCAACAATTTCTGCCACACCGACAAAATGCCCACACGTTTTGGACGCACATCCGATGGTCGCCATCATACGTACGTCGGCGAATTTTCCAAACTGTTATCACACGCTTCGCATCTGGTGGCCTCCCTTTTGTTGACCAACGTACAAGCACCACAATGCTTACCGCCGCTGACCAACGGCGTTTCTACGGGGATGTTTTTACTTCGGCCGCACATTTCGCACACGTCATTCTGCAACGCATTGTAATAGGTGCACTTGGCACATTCCCAAGTCGGAGTCGAGGACGTTTCGGCTGGAGCGCTTTGGCCGTTAGACTCGACTTCGGTTGACGCAGCCACCGCAGAAGCGGACGTAACGGCGACAACATTTCCAGAAGATAAGTTATTTCTGGCAACCGCCTCATCTTCGGCGACGGATTTGGTACGATGCGACATTTCCGAACTGCAGGATTGATCACGTTTACGCGAACTGCCGTGGCTACTACTGCTGCCGGAAACAGCAGCAGCGGCACCGACTGAGCTACCACTTCCACGTTGCAGACTCGGACGTGAGTGACGCGTTTGCACAGCATCGTCGTCATAGGATATACTCTCCGAGGAAGAAGGATATCGTGATTCAGCCGTTTTACGGTAGCGGAACGAAGAAGGCAAGCAATCGTTTGTCACATTCCAGCGCTCATTGTTGACGGCTGACAGTTGGCGACGGGAGGCTGCTGATGACGAAGAAGACGGAGGCATAGGGTGAGGATAGCCATCTAGGGTGTCTTCGTAGTCGATCAGCTTGGCTGTGGGGACCTGATGATGGTAGTGGCCGTTGGCAAAGGGTAGATGGTCGAACGGAGGAGCGGGGGCCGAGAGCTGATACCGTATGCTGGCGGATGGATGGTAAGCGGGGGTGCGGTAGCCATTGATGGGGAGGCAAGCGGTGGCTGGCCGAGTTAGGGCGCATCGGCGGCATTCCGGGGCGGATTGGTAGCGGTGGGGATGATTGTACAAGCATTCGTTGCAGCAGTCAGCTGGATAGGCGTACAACGAGATGATGACGTGGATCATCTGTTCGGGCGGCCCGGTGTATAATTCACGAACGCGTAGAATGTCCACCCACGTGACTGTCGGAATATGCTTTGAAATCTCTTTGAATATGCTGAAAATCACCTGTGGGCACACACGGAACATGAGCACAGGGCCGTATATCAGTAAAATGGGTCTAATGGTTACCTTGAATCTCTAGGCTAATGCAGGTATACAGTTCTGGTTAAAGGGACAAGCGTTAGCTGAGACTTTGAAGCAGTACGAAAGCTAAGGTAGCGGAGTGCAGTAACGCAGTCCTGCCTAGAAGTGCAAGCGTAATGTCAGACTTCGAAACAGTGCAAAAACTAGGGTTGTGGAACACAAACCATCAATAGTTCAAGAAAAATGTGGAAACAAGATCGAAGGCAAATTATGAATAAACGAACTCGGCTTTGCATGTTCACTTTAGAAATATAGAAACTACACCAAATGATGCAATAAATACGTTTTCATTGACTAATTCTACTTAACGAAATGTAAAGATGTAATTTAAAAATGAAAAAATGCACGTCTCTCGCGAATATTGCGTTTGAAGGAAGAAGAGTGAATTTAACATATAAAAGATTTCAGCTAATCTCTATGCCATAATGACTTCAATTATACAAACTCGTTCCAAGGCACAAATTTTCTGTATTTTCTTAACGAAAATTACAATTCAATGCATCTAAACGTACAGTAGATAAGATTTATACAGTAGGTATGATTTGAATCATGCGTATACCCGCAAAAAAAAAAAAAAAAACATGTAAGAAATATAATTTTAATTATTGTGTTTGGGGACCAAATGTAACGCATCAGATATTAAAGACATAATATCTTGTAGTAATCTGGTATTTATTCTGCATTTTCCCATTTTTTCTCTAATTGAGCTCTACATATGATTGAGGCTATCAGTAATGGATCATAAAAACCCGTGGATATAACATCATGTTACGAAAGGTTTCAAATTGAAATTAAATCACATAATTTCAAGGATATAATAGAAAAAAAAAGAAAATAAATAGTTGGGACGAATTTTTGTCCTCTCATAGATGAAATAATTTCAGTTTCCTCTTTGAAAACTTTTAATTTATGTTTTACGGAGTTCAAGGCTAAAGTTTGAGAGAGTTATTCACTGCACTAGTCGGTGCACGCAACTTTCGACTTTTAAGTTATTTTTTCAACTTGATTTTTTTTTTCATTATGAATTGTGACAAAAAGTAAAATCATTTTCCAAAATTTGTCACAAATTTGAAACTCTGCTGCTTAAAAAACATGTTTAAGGATTCCAATATTTTATGCCATAATTAAAGTGATAAGTAGAAAATGTCTTAATTTCGAAGTGCTGAAATTTTAAAAGAAAGTTTAGTAAGACAATTGTAAAATTTAATCATAGTCCTTCCAAGAGTCATGCTCCAATTGTTAATTTTAAGGTGAAAAAACGTTTGCACTCTCATCAAACAGAAATCAAGTTAGTTTTTGTAAAATTTTTTCACATCGAATGAAACGTGGACTGGTTCATGCTTTCTCCGGTAAATAGGAAAATTCTTCAGCTATGTCTCTTACTTCGTGCGGTGTGTTACTAGGTGCGTAATGTTAACTGGAAAGACTAAAATACCTATGTACGTTTCAGATTTTGAAATTATGGACTACGCGACGCTATACTCGTTCTGTAGGTCAGGGGAAAAAACAAGTTAAATCTATTGGATATGATGTTCAGCTCTTCACTCACTTTAAATGAAGTTTAATTTCGAAAATTATCATTGGCATGATAAAACAGATCGATGATCGACCATTCGATCATCTTGAAATTAAACCAGAATTTATTTCCGAAAATACACAATTTATCATGCAAAACCGATCAGTCGAATGATCGGAATCACTATGTTGTACGCAGTGTTGATCAAATAAAATTTCGATTTTCATATTTTCTAATTTGTTGGAATTACTCGTATCATTCAAATACCTTGAGAAATTGAACAATTTTGTAACTCGCAGTAAAATTTCTAATTTGAATTTACGATGTGATCTTGCACAAATTTTTCTGTATACCATCCTCATTTTCAAATTCCTATAAAATGCTTTCACATTACGCTTGTTTTGTCAACTTAAGTCGAAGTTAAGTCTCCTTACTTCTGTTTTTTTTTTCTTTTGTTTGACATCAGAATATTGCGTGATTACTAAACTTTACAGAAAGAACTACAAAAAACATCCAAGTCTTTAGATTTTCAAAAATAAAAACTATTTCGGCTTACGACTAATTAAAAACTTAGAGGCAACACTTTTGTATATTTTAAAGCTACCAGTGTACCACCGTCTGTCTATATCAACATTTTTCATTTTGATCAATAGTAAAAATTAATAACAATGTCTCGAATGGTACCAATTATCACAGAATATATTACTGCACGTCAAAATCATCTTCACCTACTCGTTGCTAAAAAAAAAAAATTAAAAAAAACTAACGAAGAATGTAATTTTTTCATCATAATTTTGGAACTTTTTCATCCTGATTCATGCAAAGCTAATGTCCACAAAATTAAAAATTTTCATTACCCAACAAAAAATGAGTTGATCGAAAATGATTTTAAGATGCAAGATTAAATTGGATCGATCAATCAAAATCAAATAATTGGAAACACTACTAACACAGTCTACCACGTAGGTATTACGCACTTGAAAATGAGGGACAATTTAACAATTAATGATGCTGTGAGTTAGATTGGATGAAGTGATAGTATAGTGATAGTATAGTGATAGTATAGTGATGGTACAAATTATGTACGGTTGGTTTTGTTTTTCAAGCGAGGCAAAGGAGAATATCATAACAATTAATTAGAACATGCGATGCAGGCAGAGCAAGACACGTACCTGACATTCACACATAGCGACAAGAGCATCTAGTGATGCGGCTGCCAACTGATTCAGGTTTACCGGTTTTTCTATTACCATTTTGTCACCATTCGCGAGCTTATATCCCATTAATTCGAGAATGACTTCGGCTCCAGACAAACAATTCTCAATCTGATGCTTGTAAAATCCAGAATAAAGCTTCGGAAAAATAAGAATATAATAAATAGTCGGTAATATTATTTACAAGTAAATGCAGAAATAAAATATCAAACGTAAGATTTTTTTCTGAAACAATAAAATATGAGAGTAATGGATTCAGCGGAAGCGGTACAGAATGTTCTTAGTATTTGTGGATATCCTTTGACCTACATGTATCAACATAGAAGCTAGTATTAGCAATTGACTCACAAAATACTTGGCATACTTCGGGTCTAGGACTCAAAGTTGTCTCTTTCGCATCAAAAAGCCCCAGTATGTCACGAGCGTCTTGCGGAACGAAGTTTTTCAAGCAGGTTTACAAGTTATGACGTCATGAATGTTCTAGATATATTTTTTTTTGTTTTGTGTTCATAATTCACAAATACATGGCTGTCTGGTTGCCTGACTGGTCTTGGATGTATTTTGTAAAATTTTTGAAATTCACTTGTTAAATTTTGTTTTTTTAATTTAATCCAAATTGAGATCAATAAAGTAGGTAGAGCCCATCACACACTTTGGCTAAGCTTTGTGCCAATAATTAGTTGAGCTAAGCTATGGGCTCAAAGGACTAATTCCCTTCAATTTGTCGACGAATTAAGGCTGTTAAATACACACGAATTAATGCCTCCAAACACATTAGTGATGTGTCATTCTATCCGGAAGTACTTCCAACAAACAACTCTTCAAGAGGAACAACTCCGAGTCATTCCACTTGATTAAAGGAACTAGTTCCACCAATTTTTTTTCTCTCCCCATTTCATTTTTCATTCTCCTTCTTGTTCAAACGTTCACTCATATAAATTTATTTTATTCTGTTTACTTACCTAGGTATGGTTTTACACTTTTACTTCTAGTTCTAGTTCAGTGAGTGTTATGTTATCATTTACCGTATCAAATAAAAATTATTCGTACTTCAAAGTAATTACTCAATTATAGTAAAATGAACAAAATAATCCCAAAGAAAATGTGATTATTTGACTCTGGATTTGTATACTGTACTGAAAATTTTCATTGAATTGCCATTGCCGACAAGTTACATTGTAATTTTGATAAAATGATAATTCAACTAATCCACTTCCCACTTTTCAAACTTCAAGAATCAAGAATAATGATGATAATCAGCTTGAAGCTTGCTTCAGTATGTATCAACAATCTTTATTCAACACTATACAGAACACTTCCTTCCATTCATTATTTACTTTTCTTTCCTTCCATTCCAACATTTCCTATGTTCATTCAAAGACAACTGACGCATTTCATTTTTTGTAAACCTAAGGAACTAAAAGAACTAATTGAACTACTTACAAGAACTACTTCCATTCATAGAGTCAGAGTTGTGGAAGTAAATCCATAAAAGGAACTAAAATTCTCATCACTAAAACGCACCCAAATTCCTTTTGATTTGTGTGCATTTAACGATTGATTCGTCAACAAATCCCTTTGATTCGTCGACAAATTCTTTTCAATTTGCTGAATAATGCCCTTTGATTGGTGTCAATTCAACGGCAAACCGTTTCAAGTAAATCAAGTCAGAAATATAGAATTTTAAATATGTGCCTAATTGAGTGATAGAGAGTGATAGAGTTAACACAACGCCGCTTCAAACATGCAACAAAAAAAAAATATAGAACATTCATGACATAAGGAGATTTTTATCATTTTAACTTAAGGTACCTTAAATTAAAGGGAAGTTTTTGCTTACCACTTTTCCTTAATTTTACACCTTAAACATAAGGGCCTTTTGGGTAAGGGAAATTATAAGGAAATGTTTTGCATTCGGCCCTCACTCTTGGTATAACTGTCTAGAAACTAATTCGCTAAGTGATCCGAAAGATTTTACTAGTTACCAAGGAAAAGTCCTATTATCACATCAAATAAAAAGAAAATATTGTTTCAGTACTTAATACATGATTCTTAACTCTTTCATTAGGCATACCAAAGAAATGATAGTCTTTAATTTATGGTTCGAGGAAGACATACAATCCATGAAAACTATAATGATGATCATTGAGATTGTGTTTTAGTCTCGAAAAACGCGCCAATTTTTCCAACGATCAAATAATAAGATTAAGATAAATGATTTGAGCATTGCTTCTCTGATTTGCAGTGAACAAAAATATAAAAACCACTGATATAAGATGTGGTGCTGAAGTCTAGAAACTATAAAGTACATAATGAGAAACAAAAGCAAGGAAAATTAGTTTTGAACTTTGTGAAATACCACGTGCGATACATAGACAGAGGTATGAGACTCGCAATCGAATTATTTATAAGAGTATCGAGGAAACTCAACATGTAAAACTTCAACTGAATGTTCATCACCTCCAAAAAAAAGAAATAACAAAATATATGTAAAAAATTAGCCTTACATTCGAACAGTGATACCTTAATTTCGTGATATTCTTTTCTCCATGGCTGACTGTACAAATTATTCGCGTACGTTGACAATGACAACCACGCTGATGCCGCTTTTAACGCATTAAATTTCGCCGAATAAACGCTTCGTTGGAGAACTTCAGCTGTTTTCGCAAAACTAAATTTATGTTTATGGGGTACATTGAAGATGAATTCATTTATATAATCTGTTGATAATGAACAAACGACAAGTTAGGGTATTGAACCACAGTCAAGAAAATTACTCAGAAATGATCGTCTGATCGAACGATAATACTCACTTTGAAGCAGATTTTGATGCTTAAGTTTCTCAGGAGATTTGTCCTCGCACAAATAGGTTATATGCTTAGAAGAAATACTCATCCACAAGTCTCTGAAATCGTTCATTGATGCAAAATTGTGTGCCATGATTGAATTCCATTTCACGAACTGATCAAATTATGAAGCCACTACATCCGAGGGCAGTATAGAGGTTCACTTGTTGACACAAATCAAAATATACGAAAACAGATACAGAACTGAGAAGTATTAACCCGTAAAAGAAGAGTTGGAAACAGATGAGTAAATAATCAACAATAACGGTATCATTGCCTTTAGTTACTAACCAACCGCATAAACATTTGGCCCCGTAAAATAAAATTGATTAAATTTAAAAATAAAATAAATGTACGACCCAAATATCTGGGCTCGTGCAAAATCAATTCCGAAATAACACTGAAATCTCATGTGAAAAAATAGATGATCAAACGTTTAACCATACTCAATTTCAAATTCTGCAGGGAACTTTTCAAGTTTGATGATAAATTGATAATAAAATAAAACTGTCTGATTCTGGCATTCGCTCCCTCCACTCAACGCCACCACAAGGGGTATTTATTCAGCAATTGAGTTCGATGTTATTCAGTTTACCCCTTAATGGATAACGTATTTGGATAAAGCTCTACAGTGCAAATACGAATTCAGCAATACACCATTTTGAATCCTACAGCTCAAAAGTGAATCTGTTGATATAGTTACATTAGAGAAATTTTATGGTTTTAGATTTTTTTAATTAATTTTATAGATCTCTTCGTTTGTTTCACTTGAAACCTATGTTTGCCAAACAGACTGAAGAGCCAAAGAAACAAGCCTTTTATCATACACAATTTTATGAGATCAATCTATATATTCAAAAGTATCGAATGCAATTGTAAGAGAACCATTGCTTGTGGAAAGCTGAAATTTTTATGAACCATTAAAATATGTTGATACGAAATCCCACCTCATCTCATTCATCATCATCATCACGTCATTCTATATATATATGTCACACGTACACTCTCGTCACAAAGTGCTTCCCCTACCATTCTCGATCCGCTATCGCTGTTGCTTCGCCATTGCGTACTTATTCATATTTTATTTCCAAATGTAAATTTAGTCTGCTAATAAATTCTATCGTGAATACTTCTTTCTTACTCTTTTTCGTTCCTCGTCATCACCGCCTCACATCATGGTAGCTATCGCTGCGGTTGAATTGTAAGAGAAGAATAATATTAAAAGTATGAAAATAGCAGACTGATTTTTTTTGAAATTGATTCATTGTTGTGTTGAAATTTATATATTTTTTGAAGTGAAAATACACTAAAAATACGTTTAATCGAGAATATTAAAACTCGAATTTTTTTTATATTATATTTTTTTTTCGAAGTCGAAAAAAATAAAAACGTAACCAAAAATCAGTTCCTGATCCAATAACGGCCGATCCTGGAAGTCAACGAACTACAATCCAGAAAGGACCGCCAACGATACAGAGAACCACCTGAGGAAATCTTCTGCTCCCGTCTTCAAGAAATCTTCTACGGATCTCAACTACGAAGACCACAAATTTCTGGCCCAACCTTCTACAAAATTCAGTGAAGACAACAACGGTGACATTGGGATAAAGCAAACATAAGTTCACACAACAACGAGTCGACGAGAAAAAATTAAATATTGTAAGGTAATATAGATGTAGTTAAATTATTTTTACGTATTTTTTTTGAATTGAAAATTTGAGGTAGAGAGATAAATTTGTTTTACTTCCCCAGTTAATGATATATGTCTAATTTAGTAAACCAATTAGAAAGTAAAATAGGTGAATACAGTATTGAAAAAGAGGAATTGCAAGAATTGTTGAAAAAGTTTGAAGGGGAAAAAGTTGTAGATTTGAAAATAGAGAAATATAATCTTCCTTATTATACGTATTTTACGGGTGAAATAGTATTAGAATCATTTGATGATTTGAATTTTAGGCCAAATAAAGAAATGATAAATTATTGTAAAATGCAAGACAATGCCAAAGCATTCGTCTTAGAAAGAGTTTCGAATGATATTACAAAACAAATAAGAGATTGTAACACGGCCATAATGATGTTAAAAAAATTAGATAATATATACAGTACGAAAACATCAGTTACAGCAAACATGGCTAAATCAAAATGGATGGAATTTAGATTTCAACCTGGGGGAAACATGAGGGGATTCCTAAAAAAATGGGACGAGCTTGTTACGGATGTCAGAGATAGTGGAAAAGAAGTGAAAGAAGAGGAAGAACTAGAGAATTTACAACTCGCACTATGTTACGAACAAGCATTAGCGAAAATGCAGTTTGAAAATATGCCCCCTAATGAAAAAAATATCGACAATTTTAAAAGAATTCTAAGGGAAGATGCTGATAAAAAATTCAGAGATCAGACATTAATGAAACAAAATAATAATAATCGTAATAATAACTCTAATAACTATCGTAATAATGGAAATGGCAATAATAATAATAACTATAGAGGTCGTAATAATAATTACCGTGGAAGGAACAATTACAGAGGAAATAATTTTAGTAACCACAGAGGCAACAATAGAAATCAAAATACTAATAGTAATGCAAATGTAAATGAATCAAATCATAATAATGGTAATGGTAATAATTCAAATAGTAATACAAATGGAAACTATAGGGGCAATAATTATAGGAATAATGGAAATTACCGTGGAAATAATTATAGGGGTAACAATAGAAATTATAATAATAGTAACCCCAAATGTTATAAATGTGGTCAAAATGGGCACATTGCTCAGAATTGTGGCAATAATAGTAACACCCAACAAAATAGTAGTAATAATAATTCGAATACAAATCAAGGTAATTATCCACCAAAAACAGGTCAAAATAATAATGTCCAAAACAAAAAAGAAAGTCCCGAACAGCAAGTAAAAATGTCATGTATGGTTAGAAAACATTTAGATAATTCGAATGAATGGTTGTTAAATAAATTAATTAAAAATAACGAAATAAATGAAAATTATGAACAATTCAAAAATAAAGCAATTTTGGATGGAGCTGCGGAGGTGCACCTAACAGCCGATATAAATAAACTTGAAAATATTAAAAAATTTATTACTCCCGTAAAATTACAATATGCTGGGAAAAACGCTTTCTTGTATGCCACTAACACGGGACAAATGACAATAAAAATTGAAAATTCCAATAAAGTACGGTCATTAATTCAACTAAATGATGTACATTATGTACCTGATCTAAATACAGACATAATTAGTGCAATAAAAATAACGAATACGGGTACAGTAAATATTGATCAGCAAAAAAATTGTGCTAATATATATTTTATAGAAAATGGAGAAACTCTAATAACTGCCCCCAAAGAAAATGGAATATTTTATATCCACTACAATATTCAAAATAAAAATATACCAATTAAAACAAAAAATGATGAATACATCAATAAAGAGTCAGAAAATGCTACCCAAATATGTCCTGTAACCCAAGAAAATGAGGATGAATGAGAGGATTTTTTAATCGAGTTGGAAATACAAGAAGACGACAAAGACCCACAAGATAAAAAAAATCAAGATCCATTTGAGGGGGGTGATAATAATAATAATATTGTCGAGGAAGAAGATATACCAAATGATGAAAAGTCTAATATAAATGATAATACTGATGGTATAAATGAAACTTCTAATAATAATAATATAATAAATAAAAAAATGATTATTCATAGAAGGCTGGGTCATCTTAATGCACGCTATATCCAAAAATTAAAAAACCTATCTGTTGGAATTCCAGAAAATATGAATTTTAGAGACGATGATATCAAAAACTGCCAAATATGTTGCATTGCAAATAATACGAGATTAGGGCATAATGGTATGAGAACTAAACCCTCCAGAAAATTAGAAATAACATCTTCCAATATCATGGGTCCATTTACACCATCGATAGCAAACCAAAAATACATACTAACCTTCATCGATCATTACTCAAAATACACATTTGTCATGCCCATAACTGCAAAAAATCAAGTGGCAACGGAATTTAGAAATATAATAGCGTCCATGAAAAATAAATTCCCAAATTTCCCCATAGGAACCATTAGATGTGACAATGCGAAAGAGTATACAGATACCAAAATAGTAAGTTATTGTCAGGAAAATGGAATAACAATGGATTACGAAGTTCCTTATTCTCCAGAGTTGAATGTTGTAGCCGAAAGGCAGAACCAGACACTTATGAGAAGAGTAAGAGCTATGCTCATTGATGCCAACCTAGACATTAAATATTGGTCATATGCAATTGTCACATCAGCATATTTATTAAATCGATCACCAACAAAATCAAACGTGGACTTTAAAACCCCGTATGAACTATTTTATGGCATTAAACCCAACTTAAAAAATTTAAAAGTATTTGGTTCTTTAACATATCGTCACATTCCTTTAGAAGTACGTAAACAAAATGCAACTAAGGCAAAGTCGAAATCGAAAAATAAAATTGATCCAAAGTTGGCACCAAGAGCGGAAAAAAGCATAATGATGGGATACACGAATACTGGATATTGCCTTAGGGACCCTTTTGAAACAAAATCGTATATTGCATGTGATGTAAGGGTAGATGAGTCTCAAAACATAAAATCTCTAGAAACATCCAACAGAAAGCTAATAATTAAACCAGCGAATTATGAACAGGATTTAGGCATCATAAACCCAATAATAATGAATATTAATGTCAATTATAATAAGACATACATAGAAGATTGCGTGCCAAAAACCTTTAATGAAATTAACACTAATCCTTTTAGAAAAGAATGGGTAAATGCAATAAATGATGAATATAACTCATTAAATGACATGAATGTTTGGGAAATTGTGGATTATGATAGGCAAAAATTAATAGATACAAGGTGGATATTTACGATTAAATATGATGAATACGGAAATCCTAAACCCAAGGCCAGACTAGTGGCAAGAGGATTCAAAGATAGAACAGAATATAACATTACAGAAACTCATGGGCCTGTCGCATCAATTAGTACGATTAGATGGTTACTCTCTGTGGTTAATAAATTAAAACTGATTCTTGTGCAATATGATGTCAAGACTGCGTACTTAAATTCCCCAATTATAAAGCCAATTTTTGTTAAAAAACCAGAAGGAATAAACATTAATTCAAATCAAGTCCTTGAATTAAAGAAATCAATATACGGACTGAAAACATCAAGTAAATCTTGGTACGATTTACTTGACTATAAAATTAAGGAAATGGGATTCATAAGAACAAAAGCTGATAGATGCCTATACCTAAAAACTAACGACAATGAAAAAACATATTTTTTAAGCTACGTAGATGATATACTGATAGCTTCAAATTCGCAAATAGCAATTTCAAAAATAAATGAACAACTCGAAAAATCTTTGACTATCACAATAATTAATAACCCAAAATTTTTTGTAGGATTAGAAATAGAAAGAAACATAGAAAATAAAACAATAATATTGTCTCAACATAAGCATATAGAAAAAATGATTAAAAAATTTGGCATTTCTGAAATAAAAAAGACAAATACTCCAATGGAAACTGCATTGAAAATCGAAAAAATTGAAAACGGAAGAGATGATACAGAGTATAGATCAATGATTGGTGGATTATTATACCTAGCCAGGCTAACAAGACCTGATATATTATTTCCTGTAAATTTTTTCTCGCATTACCAGAACAACTCAAATGATACCTTAAAAAATTACGTAAGAAGAATATTTAGATATGTCAGCTCCACAAAGAATTATAATATTACGTATAAATCTGAGGGAGACGGAATACAAGCATATATTGACGCTTCGTATGCCCCTCAAGTAGACGAAAATAATATCGAATTAAGTAATTTACAGAAAGGAAAATCAATTACTGGTTTTATGGTTTTTGCAAACGGGGATTTGATAGAATGGAATTGTTTGAAACAAACAATCCATGCTTCATCCAGTACCGCTGCAGAAATCATAGCTGTATTTGACACTCTCGATATAATTAAGGTAATTCAGTATATGAATTTTGAAATCTTTGGGGAAAAAATAGTCGTGGACATAATGGAGGATAATATATCGACCCAAAAAATTTGCTCTGGGGGTAGTCAGAAAAAATCGAGAGCACTTATGATAAAATGTTACTCAATACTAGAAGCTATGGAAGAAAAAATAATTCATTTTAGATCTGTTAATTCTGAATATCAACTCGCAGATTTACTAACAAAATCGTTGGACAGAACAAAATTCGAAAATTTAATAGTAAAAATTCTGGAAAACACGAATCTATACACATAATACAAAATACATTTATTATGAAAGAAAATACCCATCCTAAAAAAGTCAAGTCGTACCAAGTCAAAATACCAAAGTCGAAACTTGAAGAAAATTGCACAAGAAACAGTACTCTTATATTGTCCATAAATAATATAATGAAAAATTAAAATTTGAAAATACTTGTCGAAAATAAATAGCTGAATTTTCGGTAAATTCAATAATGAAAATAAAATTAAAATCGAACAGGCAAAACCCTACAATCGTAAATAATAGAAATAGCATGCAACTCTCGACAAGCGTGTGAAAAATACACGACAAAATTCCCACACGAATATATGAAAGGAAAGTCTTAACAATAAACGAGAGATAAAAACCAATTACACGACCTCAATATAGATAAACTTAATAGCTTGCCTTATCCAAAAATAAACATGTCGAACGTCACATCTGATACAAAAGAAATACGTAAACGTAAAGCTAACGGACATCATATATTATCGTTTCATAGTATTGCATGCCGAGTACAGATAATAATTGTAAAATGTAACGTTTCCGATAAACGATCGTATACCTTTAAAACCTTTTGTTAATTTTATTTCCTTGTGATTATTTTTTTTCGTTATGTACTCGTAAATGTTCGAGAATATATTCGAACACAATTATTAATGAATCATATATTAGTCATTTATGTATATGAAAACTTTTTGCATGTTACTATTTTTTAAATTTTTTATTGTTTTTTATTTATTACAGATACCATATACTATTATATACATCACATATTAATCATTGCATGTTACCATATTTATGTATTTACCTATTATTTATTTATTTATATCTAATTACTTATTTTTCGAGGCACAGCGGACAAAAAATTTTTTTTGTGAAACTAAAGTTACCTTAAAAATATGATGTGAATTTTTTTGAAATTTTTTTTATTACCCATTTATGTACTTAATATTTTTTTTGAAATAATAATAATTCGTTCACTTTCAGCGTAGAACATGATGATGAACTCGATCGGTAATATTTCAGGGGGGTGTTGATACGAAATCCCACCTCATCTCATTCATCATCATCATCACGTCATTCTATATATATATGTCACACGTACACTCTTGTCACAAAGTGCTTCCCCTACCATTCTCGATCCGCTATCGCTGTTGCTTCGCCATTGCGTACTTATTCATATTTTATTTCCAAATGTAAATTTAGTCTGCTAATAAATTCTATCGTGAATATTTCTCTCTTACTCTTTTTCGTTCCTCGTCATCACCGCCTCACATCAAAATATGTTTGGTAAAGATTCTGTCAGAATTTTACCGAAATTGTACCATTAGTTCTTGAGATAAAGCTGAAATTCTGAAAGGGTTCTGCGAATTAAACTGTGGATAGAAAATGGCGTATTGCTGTACTTGTATCTATAGGGCTCTAATTAATGAAGCGGTATTTAGGAACTAAAGAGGGCCACAGCGGCAGGGCAATCTCAAATACCTTCTAGGCCCATATTCACAAACATCACTTTAATCTCCCTTCACTTAAACTTCATGTAAAAATGACTTTTGGCACAATTTTGTATTTAAGAGTGTGGTAACATTTTATTTTCACATTGGAACTCTCATAATCGATACAATGTTCCCACATTTTTAAGTACGAAATTGTGCAAAAAATTTTTTCAATGTGAAGTTTAAGTGAAGGGAGGTTAAAGTGACGTTTGTGAATATGGGCCCCACTTTCCTCATTCCTCGCAATAATTTACTTTTCTTTCGCAATCTATGGTAGTTTCTAGTATGGTATGGTGTGTTCGGGTTCGTCTCCACTGTCGGAAGGTGTTATGTTTATCTCTAATTTTTGTGCTGAATTTTATTTTGATTTTGTTATAATTATAATGCTAAGTTTTTCATCTAGTCAATATTAAAGATTAGAGGTAATTCTAACTAACTGAATTTATTATTACTCTTTTCTCTGAATAAACGTGCAATAATGTCGTATCAATAGACGGATAACCACTATCTGGCACGTACGATGTGAAACGTTGGCATCCGATGGTGATGATGAATTTCTAAAATTTTGCGTGAAAATGAATCTATTCAGTTAATACTATCGATTTCTGAAATAAAGAAGCTTATATTGAAATTAATTACTTTTAGCGGATGTCGAGATAATGTCACTGACATTCGAGCTTTCGAATCTTATTCTTGTGTTTTCATCTGTCCACGCGGCTAATGTTTCTTAATGATTTTCTGTTAACGTTGATTTTTTACAGATGACACCATCGCAAGATCCTGGCCACGTTTTGGACAGGCTCCGTATTGCTCCGGACGAACAAAGCCCTGAACCTGATTTTTCAGGTTTAGACCTAAAAGACGTTGCGGACAGATTGCAAACGTACACACGCTGGCCGCTAACATTTCTAACAAAAGAAGTATTAGCAGCTGCCGGTTTCTATTATACCGGTAAAAGTGATATTGTGAAATGTGCCTTTTGTCAAGTAGAAATTGGCCGGTGGGAGCCTAACGATGATCCCGAATCGGAACATCGAAAATACTCGACGATTTCAAAATGCCTGTTCTTGCGGTGGAGCAAATCGACGACGGCTGAAAACTGTTTGGCTGATGGTATATTATTAATCTCATTGTGCTTGAACTTTTTGGTTGCTTTGTAGAATCATGCTTAAACTATGTGTCGAATCATGAATGAACACAATCCGCAAGTTGAAAGTCGATTTTGCTTTTGTAGAATCTGTCCAGTGTTTTTATTGAAAATTTATGTGATTTCCATTATCTGCCTATCTAATGCTTTTTGTTTCACGTTTTTGTATGTTTACAGATCGAGTATATGATACGTGTGGACCGTATGGCCTTGAAGGCGTTAAACAAGCGGTTCTAACACACGATAAGCGAACAAGGAATACGATGGGAGATAGTTACCATAATTCCACATATGTATCGGTCAACGAGAACTACTTTTTGTATAACGAACGTTTGAAAACATTCGACGATTGGTCCAGAAATTCGGGACCTTCGAAGGAAGCGTTAAGCGAAGCTGGATTTATTTATCGTCGTATGTACCCTAAAAGTATTTCCCGAATATTCACCATTAAAAATTGGTTTGCGAGACCGAGCAAAAATGGTACTAAGAAATATGATACGCCTGGTAACGTTTCACATTCACTATTCCATGTGAAAAATTCGTATTTTAAGGAAGTAACTGGAGAATAATTTAAATCTAATTGCAGTATTCGTCAACTGAGGTATTTTTCATGTGCTTGTTGTTGCTGTTGAATGCGTTTCTGTAAACAATATGAACGACCCAGTCATGGTAGTTGAGTGCAAATCATTTTCGTGTTGAAATAGATCTTTCGTTAGTTTAGTATAGTCGGTAGTTGCTTCGTCTTTTTGAGATAAAAATTTATGTTGATTCGGTTGTCTTGTACCATATATTGGTTTTATCTTCTTGTTTTCTCTCATCGGGAATACTGCCTGTCATATTTTGTGAAAAATCCCAACTAGTTTATCTTTACCTTATTTTATTTTCTCCTTGAATTTTCAATTTAAGAGTTGAAGTTATCCAAATTATTCAGTTGAAAAAATATTTAGAGTTAAAAAGCTTTCAGTTACATATTAATCAACGGTTAGTTAGAAACCTTTTTGATGTGCATTTTGTTTGGTTTGCATAGCGTATTGATTTAACATTTGGCCTTTCAATGGAATTATAGGTCCGAGACCAGCCCTCATTTTATTTCTAACTTTATATAAGGCTGCGTGCTCAGCTTCTTTCAGTGGGGACTTTTTCAGAGAGTTCAGAAGGGCCCAAATTTGAAATGAATGGCAAATTTCAAGTAAATGTTCAAAGAGAGCATCAGAGCCTATCCATGAGGGTATTTGGGTTTCAAATCTCCTAAGTATAAAAAACAAACACTAAAATATATGTTCTAGAACACAAAAAACATCTACAAAAATAAATTTTCTCGTTCCGTTCGCGAAATTGTTTTCTCAATTTATAATCCCCTCTTGCAGCTAGCGCCAGAAGAGCCTGTCAGTTTATTCCCCCAAGCCTAAAATTTTTCTCTGAAGGCCTGTGATACTGAACACAATGGTTTTCTTGTAGAAACAAATTAAGAGTTCAAAATTCATTCTGTAGGTTTTTCCTTTATTAAAACTTAATTTTCGTCTAATCGCGGTAATTTTTAATGAATATGTTTATTCTCTCTGGTTTTCGATGTATAAAATTTTTTTTTCTCCAGATGAATCAAAGAACATGCATAATTGCCTATTTACTTAGATTTTTAATTTATTTGTCAAAAACTTAATTTAGTATTTTTCTAAACAAAGTCAGTTCGAATAATACCTGTAATGGGTTATTTATATACCGTTGTCGTTCTGCATCTTCTTTTTAAGAGCTTACTCGTCTCGCTGAATTTATTCGGGTACAATAGGTACGATCATATCAGTGCCTAAATTCTTGTACTGCCAGTGCTTGGTGTTGCAAATCTGTACTTTCTATTGACGAATTCTTTGAAGAAAAGATTTTAATAATTTTCCTACTTCTTTCTTCGTTTGTCTCTGTGTTTCACTAACATCCACGGTTCTAATTTGATACTTCGTTAACATTAATTTGTCTTTGTTGCTTTGTTGTTGAAGAAGCCTATTTCTACCTAATTTTCATTGATATATTTATGGTATTTTCTTGCAGACGATGAGGATCATACGTCCTGTTTTCATTGTGGAGGTGCTCTACGTCGGTGGGAAGAAACTGACGATCCATGGGAAGAACATGCTGGATGGTTCCCTGATTGCAAATTTGTGCTAACGATGAAAGGACAAAAGTACATTGATGCAGCTCGCGCCAAAAGACTTGCTACTACTCATTCCAGAGAAGTAAGAAATGCTTTTTATGGCTTTCGCTTCCTGATATCATGATGCGAGTTTTGAAAGTCGTTTATGAAACTTTTCTTATTGTGTAAATTGTGTATGGAAGAAAAACTCAAAGTTTTTGATTCCTGTTCGAAACAGAACCGTAGACGATACGAACCTGAAAAGTTATAAATATCCAAAATATTTTGCAGTAGGTACTTCGTTCGTGAATTATTATTTTGGCCAATTTTCCAAGGGCATTAATGCAGGGTACCTTGATGCAAGAGTTGAAACTTTCGTTTACCATCGTCTCTAAAATCGAAAGATATGCTAAAGCTTCTAAGTTCAATTTATGGAATCGAAGCAAAATTATTTTACTATCGACTTAATACTCACGAGACGTATACAATTTTAAAGATGAGAAATTAAGAATATACGTTTTTACCCGAATTTTTGGCCTTAATTTTCTTATTTAATGAGATAGCTACTTTTTTTAAATAAATGAAATTTTAGAGGAGGTTTCAAGTAATGAAGTGAGCTCAAAAACAAAAAGTTTAAGCCCTTAGAAGTCGATAAAATTGCAAAAGAAGATAACATCGTGCATCAAATTGGTTTAGTTTAATGGTAAACTTTACCCTACAGAGAATTAATTATAACTACACAGTTTCATGAATTCACTGTTTTTGAGCCTTATCACCTGTTGTCTTTAGGGTTAAGTTTACTGATAACATTAAATTAAGCCAATTTGATGTAGATTCCATCTTCTTCAATTTTCTTCGCTTCTAAGGGCTCAAACTTCTTGTTCTTGAGCTCATTTTGATCCTCGTAAGTCGTTACCTTCTAAAATTTCTTTTATTTCGATGTACGATTCCATCTTCTTCAATTTTTTCCGCTTCTAAGGACTCAAGCTTTTTTTCTTGAGCTTATTTTGTTCCTTGTATCTTTCTCTAAAATTTCATTCATTTCGAAAAAATAGCTATCTCATTAAATGAGAGAATTATGGCCAAAAATTCGGGTAAAAGCGTATATTTCCTGTGTATTTTAAATGAGACGTCTAAGTTAAGTGGAGTGGAGATAGCGACCCCGCTGAAAATGAGCGAATTGTCCCTTTAGTCTTAATCCATATGCTCGTTGATTCCGACGTTTCCTTTCCCCGTATGGGTATCAATAATCTCCGAACAGAAAATTAACACCCAATGAAAAGAAACATGGTTAACTGACAACCGATGAACTGGCTTTTGTGGTACAAAACGTGAAGAAAAGTATTCAGTGGATCATTCAATTTTTTTACTGAAATTAAACTATTCGGTCTAATTTTCGCATCATTTGTCGATGGTCACTTTATTGATCACAAAAAAGATGCTAGACAATTAATAAATCTAATTATTATTTCCACAAAAAACGGTGTGCTTGGTTACATTGTCCTGCCGCACACGTGTTAAAAAATACTCCACTTACAAAATCAACTCCGAATGATTAAATTCAAATTCAAACTTCATTTGACGAACTGTTGAACAACTGTCCAAACCAAGAAATTTGGGGTCAATTTTTCGGACACACATTCCAAAGGTCGACTCAGTTTGATTTACACAGATTATCGAAACGATGAAAAGGCGTTCGCTTTGTGAGTAGGAAGAAACTGATTTTTATACTTAACGGGAAATTATTTTTTTACTGAAAAATGTAAATCGTTCCGTCAACTCGACTTCAAGGGCAAGCTGTAAATTAAAAAAAAGAACCTTTGAAGAAATTTTGCTTATGTATGCATGGATTAAAAAATGGAAGAATGTGCTGTACCTTTATAGCCTTCTTGTCCCCAATCAAATTCGCAACAGTTTTTTTTCGTTCGTTCTAGCTTTGTGCCGATTATTGTTCGAAATCATGAATTTATTGTAAATTTCACGCTCTCTTCAATGTTCTCACTGGTTTTTCAACCCAGTTTCGTTTTTTACGAGTTTTTTTGTAGACAAAGATTAAGTATTTTAAAAAGAATTTGCCAAGTGTGACTTTTTATCAAAAAGTTATTTTGGGGATGACTTTTGAAAGAAGTAACAATTAAATTCTTGGCTTTACCCCATCCCACACGCATGCACACATAAACTAGAAAAATTCATAAATACTTACTTTCTGATTACCTAGTTGCGTTTCTTTCACGTTAACGAGGGTTTTAAAAATTTTAGCTCTCAGTAACGTCAGTTCCATAATTAATATGTCGCTTTTCTCGTCATTTGTTTTAATTTATGTTTCTGTTTTCTGTTTCAGGATAATTCTGAAAGAATGGTACCAAGTCGCCAAAATACCTGAACTATAACCGGTATTCAATGTGATTACTACACGACGAGGTAATTTACCTGTCATTCGTCTGCTCCCATTCCCACTTGTGCAGCGCTCGTATTTACCTCCATCCCTTGTCTCATTTTCATTTTCAGTAAACTTTTCGACCGGTCTTCCAGTGGAAAGCTACATTATTTTTTACGTTGTCTTCTAATTTTTAAGTTTTGGCGGCTCCTAAAACATCGTCCTTCACTGTGCCCAGTGCCTGCGGATCGTACACCCATCGACGTCACCGAATCGTAAAAGATTCAGCCTTTTCTGCCGTACAGCCATTTGTATACCAATATTGAAAGTCGTTTGAACATGCTGTTGAAGGTGGAGATCGAAGTTTTTATTCGGTGTTAATTAACGTTACAACGTTCGTGGTCTTTCGTTTTCAGACTGTTTGCGACTAAAAGCTTTTCTGGTGCTGACGATTATGAGGAGAGCGGCCAATGTTATAAATTTAAGTGCTTCGCGTGACCAACGTACCCGAGTACGTTGAGAAATGAATAATTTTCTTCATTTTGTCACTGGCGATGTACGACCGTCGTATGGTTGGCATCACTCGATGGAAAAATGATCATCTTCCCCGCTTTCTTTCCGTGTTAATTTTATCTTTACGTTCACTAACGTAGTACCTCAGTGGATACTTATGGCCGTATCGACGTGAGAAGTGTTTGCCTTAAAGATTTATTCGCCCAAATCCTTCGGTGTGTGGTCGATTTTATACGTTTTACTCGCGTCATCTTTATTTAGTTTTTCCCTTATAGGGCCGGAGGATTAGTTTATCAGATGCGGCAGTTGACCGGAAATTCATTCCTCAGTGTTGAGGGTGCTCGATGGCTATGATGTGTTTTATCGAGTAGCCTTCATTTCTTGACTATCCAACCCACCTTAACTCCCCGAGTGTACGTTGTTTTGTCGTGTTTGAAAAAATGAAGAAAGGTTATGTTGATTTTTTATAAACGTTTTTAGGTATGAATTTTTTTTTTTTTTTCGTTTTAATGACAAAGCCATTTTATCCAATGTCCGTATAGGTCGTTTGATGTCGATGTGGTGAAAGTGAGTAGTGTCGCAATTTAGAATAATCTCCGAGTATGAATTTTTCAGTCAAGTGTGGGAGCAGCGATTGGACTCAGTCGAACACATCGTTATATTGGGTCGAAAATATGGCAGGCTACAACTTTCAACGATGTACGATCGTGCACATCCAACCGCTGTGCCACGTAGACTATATAAATCGTTCAGTGTAAGATGATCCCTGGCTTCAAGGCTGTGTTGTCAATAAATACACTTTGAAAGTTTTTTTTTTTTTTTTTTTTTTAAGCAAGATGCCTTGCATTATTTATGAATGGCAACTGTGTGTCAATTTAAACCAATCGGATCGGCTGGTTGGTGTTTTGCTTAATGTTTGTTTGGGATCATCTTATAATGGGCATATAGGGAATCAGTTTTTTCGTGTCGAAGTATAACGCTTTGCGATGACAATTACCGCGTTACGTATTACCTGCCTATCATTCAGTTTCTGGTTAGTCACGATAAGTTCATCGGAGTCGTAAAACAAAAATCTATTTGTTCTTTGTTATTAGGAGGCTGAGTGGTACTTCTGGGAGTATTGAATCAAGATATAAAAAAACGTGTCAAGGGAGAGTACTTACTGACAAGGCGCTATAGTTACAGAAAAGTTTTTTGTAAAGTTAAACGCTTGCGTTAATGACCTGTTAAGATATTGTTGGTTTTACTTTCTTCAGAACTAGTTCATTTTTTTCTTTTTTCTTTTTTTTTTTTGCAATTCCGTTCAATATTATTGCTTTTTTTTCCCGTCGAAGCGGTATTAGCGGGTTATGAAAATTTTTGGCAGCTTAATTTCCGTGTCCGACATTTTCTTGATATTAATGTATCAAAGTAGGTATTCGCTGAAAGTCGTCTAGGACTGAGCGTAATCCGTTAGGTCGGGTTCTTCGTGTTGAGAAGATTGGTGTTGAATGCGACATTTTCGAAATACCGTTCACATGAATATCTCTGCAGAAAATCTTTTCCACAAATCTTCGGAGACTTTCTTGTAATCGTATTTTTGAAACCCGTTTACTTGGTTTACCTCTGGTCCGTGGGTGAAGACCTGCATTGTGGGGCTTCGATCCCAATTTTATGAAATACTCCGTACTACTCGAATCAAACATTTTATTGGGTTTTTTATTAACGTATCGTTTTATTACTTTTGTTTATGTATTCGTCTAATTATTTACATAGCATTTCTATCGTTTTAAATTATTTCCATTTCATCCAAAGAATAATTTTAAAATATTGTAGTGCTTGTGATATTTGCGTTTAAATTTAAATTCTTACGTATTAATTACGTAATGATGTATTTATGTATCAAATGAACAATTCCTTTTTTTTTTTTTTTTACAACTAGAATTTAATGCTTATAGCTTATAAGTATCGTGTCATCAAAGATGGAAAATATTACGCGTTAAGAACTTTTATGTTACCACTTAATGTACTTTTTTTATGGATACTATAAATCGGAGACGAACAATGGTTTTTAATTACTATTCTTAATGATAATGACTTTTTTATACTTTTTTTCCCCCTCAACTTTGAGTATTTTTAGAAGTGTAACCGCGTCAAGTTCTGGTGAATCATGTGCAGCAGAAAGTATAGAATTAAATTAAAAGGTCCGACTCTTTTTTACTTTTTTTTTTTTTTGTTAGATATTTTTAGGTTTAATTAAGCCAAAAAATGTTCTACATTTTGAGGAAAGCGAGCAGAGAACATAATTATGTCTAGGATTTTTTCTTTTCAGAGAAGTTGCTTGAAATTTTAAACTAGCTAATTTGTGGAGTGTCAATAGTTCTCTCCTTAAATGTTTGGGGAAAAGTTTTTTTTTCAAATTCAACCTAAGAAAATCGAATAGTTTTTACGAAGTACTAGTGCCACATTTTTCCTAATCGAACAGTCTGGTCTGTTTTTTCAGTAGTACTAAAAGTGTTGTAATTATAATAATAAAATGATGGTATTTTCTATTTAGGTACGAAATTTCGGTTCTATTCCATACAAATTACATCCATCGTGTAAACAAGAATTTTTGTCCCAGTACTCACCCGTGCTTTACTGTTAGCATGAATTTGAGTTTGTTATGTTAGTAGGTCATTGGAGCTTTTTATAACCTGAAAGAAAAAACTATCGTCGTGAAGGACACTATAGTATAACAGGATACTTTTTTTACTTGATTTGTTTTAAAATTCTGGTATGTACAAAAAAAAAAAATCGATGCAATTTAGGCCGGTGGAAGTGGGGGTTCGCAGTGCCTCTTTTATTTAGGACTCCGCAGAAACTTGCGCCGCCTCTGTCCAGCCTCAGTTCATGTCTGATTTAAATAGCTTTTTAGGCTTCGAAGATATATATACGATGGAGACGACACATGGGCACTTTCGGTGTCCTACCTATAGAAAGTGCTTCTACAAGTATGTGTACTTCGAACTAAATATCTGATTGGAGGAAAATCTCGCAACGTGCATTTGTTAATAAACATTGACGTACCAAGTACTTCACTTTTACACCGATTTTGGATTCTAATTGGTTGGGGTGTTCAGTCTGGAATACTTTGTACGCCAGCACGTGGAATCTATTGTCTGGACACTCAATCCCATGTTAAAACTGTTCGTCATCTCCATCATATATATATCCTCAAAGTTTTTAGGTGATTTTGTGAAGTTTTTTTTACTTTGATTTTTTCTTCTTTGTAAACACACAAAATTTATAGCAAAAGTATGAGCCCATAAAGTTGCTACTATCTGGAGAGCTATTACAAATTATAAATGTTTGTGGCAATGGAGTAAAGGAAAAATATCTCTCTTGCTAAAATCCCTCAAAATAAGTTTGTTATCCCTTACTAATTGATAAAATGAACTAGAAAAGGTAGACCTAATGGTACCTGAAATACTTCTTTTTTTTTTTTAAGATTAGCTTTACACCATCCTGCATTCCAAAAGAACTGTCATTAACAGAAAGATTTCTATCAGGTATCAGCTTTGACTGTATAGTATGGACCAAGTAAAGCTCCAAAGACTGATGTACGTTTTGTTCTATACTCTCTCTACACTTGCTCATAAACACTAGCCATACTACTTTTAAGCACCGTTTGTACTGGATCAGGAGTAACTCACACAGACTTGTATATATTTTATCCTTTTAATGCATTATAGTATTTCAAATTGATTTGTTCACTTTCTTCAGATCCAAAACCTCATTTCACTTTTTAATGTCAAGTAATGCCGGTGAAAAAGTAGGCAATCCTATCCGAGACTTTATTAGCAGATATGCTTATGAAGGTGATAAGAGATGAGTGGCCATCTTGTGTTATTCGTTTCTTCAATTTTCAGTAAATCTACATTGTTTATTATTGTTGGACACAGTCCATGTAACTCCCATAATCTCATTATATATTTGGTAACACTGATCACATGCATACACATTTATAATTGTTTACATCTATATACCCTGTTGTGAATAAGTGGGGAATCTTTCCCTTTTTAACCCACACATCTTTATGTAATTTGTTACTGTCACTGTCTTCATTTTCCTTATTAAACTTATCTTGTTATATATTTTGGTGATTTATTATGTGGAAATATGATTCACAGTTCACCAACCTTCTCACATGATAGCAGATTGTGGTTTTTTCCTGAAAAATTTTTTTTCCATTGCAAAACGTACTATGAAAGTTTGACTTTTTTTCTTTAAGTTTATAATTTTTTTTTCTAGAATATTCAATGGGGAGTAGAATGATTCGAAGATTTGTGAATTTTTTTAGTTTTATTTCAAGCAGTTAATCGTAATTTTTTTCTTACTGCATTTAAATCTGTTTGATAGTGTTTACAAGGAGTAAATTCAGCCTAAAAATAATTTGTAAATGTTAAATTTCTTTCAAAAGAGGCGCCACATTTTTTTTTATCCTGAGAAAAACCGGTCAAGTTGATCAGAAATTACCTAATTTATTTTTCACTCAACCCTACAACTTTTGCTAAGGATAACTTTGACAAAGGAATACTATACTGTTGGAAATTCTTTTAATCTGATCTATAAATGATGAAAAACATGTAGAACTTTAAACAATAGAACTTGACTTTGACAAATGAGGAAAAAGAACACATTATTTTTTGAGATTAGACACATCAAAATTGAAATTATTGTAATTCAAATAGAAATTATAAAAATCCTAAACTTTGAAAAATCAAATTAATTTCAATGAGATTCTCAGCAGACTGTAACATAAACATTTCATGTTCGACTATTATTTCCAAAAAAGAATTTGAAAACACACTTTAATTACTTTGAGGGGACAGATTCAGGATATTTCAATTGATGTAATAAATTTTCCATATTTTCAAACATTTTATAGTACTTTTACATTAGAATCATTCACCATTATCAAATCTTCTATGTGGGGGAAAGGTTGACTCTCAAGAACTATTATTTTATTTAGGGCGGAATAGTCAACGCACATTCTATTTTTGACTTTGATGCCCTCTGTGTTTTTTTTAAAGGCTAAAGTTACGGGCGCAGCAAAAGGAGAGATCGATTCTTCAATCATATCAGCATTAAGAAGCTGAGTAATCTGATTTTCTATCTCTTTTTGGTCGATTATGTTACATCTGTAGGGTTTGCGGGAAATATATCTATGTTCGGTTAATTTTATGGTGGCACAGTAGTCAGTGACCTTACCTACATCATATTTACTTTTAGCAAAAACGTAGTTGTAATCATGTATGACCTTTTTTAACTCTTCTTTCTTTTTGTCATCCAAATGATTTAAGTTTAATTCAGTTTTGGAGACTTTTATATTCAAATTTTCAAGATTATTATTTTTGGTATTTTCGTAATATAGATTTTTATGATTATTTTTTTTTATGATAAATTTTTAAATTTTCATCTGGGCACAGGCCAAATTTGTGAATCAGATCAAGGCCTATTAAAAAGTCATGATCGAATTCCTTTTTGTCAAGTACAAAGACGAATACATCTTTCTTTTGGGAAAAAATTTTTACTTTAATTTTGGCAATTCCCAATACTTTGCCATGACCACTGATCATCCGAAAAGATTTTTCTATCGGTTTGAATGCCTTAACCTTCATGGAGTTTATCAAGTTTCTATTAATTATCGAAATATTAGAACCGGAATCATAAACTCCTTTACAATAGAATTTGTCATTAAGGCATAAATTAATTTTGATCAGTGGTAAATAAATTAGTTTTTTGTATCGTCGTCTGATAAAGAATTTTTGACTTCTATTGTGTTAACAGTTTTTTTTATTAATAGGGGGCTTGTCTTTGAACCAACATAGAGCCTCGGGGTGAAACCTCTCCGAGTAACCTCTTTTTTCGCAGTTGGGACAAGGTTTCTTTTCAGAATTATTTTTCTTTTCGTTATTATTGGTTGCTTTCTTATTATTATTATTTTGTTCAAATCTATTAGTATTATAAGGTGTTTTATTATTATTATTGTTATTTTTTTGAAAGTTTAAATTTTTATTTTGGTCACGGACTTTGTCTTCTGCCTCGAACTTTTTTAATTTATCGTGTAATATTCTTAGGGAGGTAACAACACTTGTTTTAAGGGAATTTTGTATGAGAACTGGTAGACCGAGTACAACTAAATCCAAAATTACAAAATCGGGTAAATTTCCATCAATTTCTAAAAGTAATTTTTCTTTCTTTACCACAAATTTGATGTAGGAGCTGTTGATGTATCGGAAGTTGTACGCATATCGGATCAATTTCCAGGAGGAGTCACCAAAAGTTGCAATCAAGTCAGCTCTCCAATTGGACCAGGCGGTGTTTAGTCCCAGTTTCCTTTGGTTTATGACGAACCAATCTGCCATTACCAGTTCCAAACAGCTCTTGAATACCTCTTTTTTGTCTGTCCAGCTTGAAGCATTGTGATTCCCTCTTGAAGGAGTCGCACCATGCTGTGACGTTTTTGTTCTTCGGTGAAAATTTCTCGATGAAGAAGTGTTTAATTATGCTGTTGACCGATTCATCTTTCTCTTTTCTAACTGGGGTGGGGGATTCTGATTCTTCTTTGGGTTTGGCCTGATCTGGAGGCAAATACTCTGGAAGCATAAACTCTTTGAAAACAAAATTGTCGTCGCTATCCATGTATAGTCTTGAGATCTCCAGAGGTATAGAGACGTTGATCATTCTGTATTGGACTCTGCTTTTCAAAATGGAAGCTGCACTTTTTGGGGGGCTGAATGTCATCAACTCTTTGTGTAATGTGGCCTTCTACAGCTCCTCTAGAAAGGCAAACCAGATTCCATTTTCAAATAGACGAATTCTTTTTATGTTTAGACTTGTTGTTTTGTCTGCGCCCTCAGCCATCATGAGCAGTTGAATTTTAACACACGACATGTCGATTGAGAACGAGGAAAAGGAAAATTTTCACAATTCCGAAACTTTAAAAAAAAAAAATTTTAGATGAATTTTCTAATTTGTAGGTTCATTGTGTGTTGCGAATCTAATTTGCACTTCAAAATAAGAATAGTGTGAGAGTTTAAAATTCAAAACTATTTATTCACACGTAATTACAATAATGATGAAATTAGAAAATTTGGATATTTCTTACACACGAAACGAACGAAGATCTATTCTGTTAAACTGGGTCAACGTTGAATGACTGCACAAAAGGATGAATGAATTTATCAATGAAAAATAATCAGAAACAAGCTGCGAAGTCGATGACGATAACAAAAGAAAATGTACAGGTTAAGATTAGTTGAGAATGTTGTCATTGGATAAGAGAAGGAATGAATTTAATGAATGAAATGACGTTATTATAGATAAGTAAATCACATGCGGTTCATTAATACATCGTAATGGCTTAGCCTAGGTCAAACATAAATAAAGAAGCAAAATAGTCAAAATCTCGCAAGTATGAGCGAGATTTGGTGTGATTTGGGAAAAGACGACATCGTCTTTTACATATATATACATCCTTGAAGACTGCAGCCAACCTCTTCGACCATGTACATAATGGACTGCGCTTACTGATAAAATTAACATGGGCTTATATGACACCATGAAGGCGTACATTTCATTCAAAAGTTCGCTTTTTTCAAGATTTATCAAATATCATACATCAGTTGATTAAATAATTTGGAGGGATTTGCATTGTCATTTTACAAAATGAAAGTGTTTTAAAAATTAAATATTCGTTGGTGAATTCTCTTTGATTCGTCGCTGAATCCTAATTAATTTAACGGAGATGAGAAAAGTACAGTTTGATAAGGGAAGGAACTTTTGAATGGAATGTACATTTCATTTGGTTGCCCTCTTTGTGTATATAGCTTATGGACTGCTAGAACTGATAAGAAATACCTAGGGTTAAATGGAAGACCACTGAAGCCACTGTTAACAGGCGTTTTTTTAGACAAAAAAAAACCTTTGGTGATAAGTGATAGTGATTCCAAATTTCCAATTCTGGCTAGAAAAAAATTAATTTTTATATTTCATTAATTTAGTAATTAAAATTATATTTGAAGATAATTAATTTTATTTTTATTCTACTTTGCCATTGACACATGATAAAATGGCATTATTTGTAAGTTTATAGAATAATTAATGACATAAATATGTAATACTTTACTAGAATTTCATTCCACTCATAATTTTGTACCCTCTGATTTTCAATTATGCAGAATTGTTCGAAGTGTAATAAATTGTGTCGTACCAGAAAAGGTATAATAATTTGGTATTTTTTGGTAATGCTATAGCAAACTCAGAACTATATTCATCAATAGAAAATTTATTCAACTCTGGATTAGTTTCTATAAATTTATTTGCTTGTGCATCCTCAACAATAACCACATCAGTATTTTTGGCCTTTAATTCTTCTACTAGTACCAAATTATTATCTATAAAATGCAATTCATTTTCATAACCATGATTAATATTTTTAGCTATTTCTTGCCATGTGCTCCCGAGTTGAGCGCCGATGACTTGTCCCTAAAGATTGCTACAATTAGTACAATGCGCTTCTTTATGAAATAATACTGCAACTTTTTCAGTTAAGTATACATCACTAAATTCTACACTTTGTACTCTTTGAGGTGACTTAGATAAGCCAGCTATAACTAAATCAATTTTGTTCATAGCAAGTGATGCTAGTAATCCAGGAAAGTCAAAGTTTTGTATTTTAACACCAATACCAAGTTCTTTAGCCACTAGTTTTATAATATCTATATTTGACATATGGATAATCCGCATCACCCTGATTGAAAATAGCTCCTTTACCAGAATCTGGTAGATCATCATGCCTAAAAATAAGTGGATTGCTAAACGATAATGGCTAACGTGTGGTATGTCATTTAACCCACTCTTAACCATATACCAACCAGCCAAACCTTGTAAAACCATTAATAAATTTACTACCAGTAAGCTACGAGTTTGTGATTTATTAAGGAATTGGTAGTAATAAAATAGTACGAAAGGTACAATAGTAATTATACCAATAAATCTTCCTAGTAAGTGGTGTAAATATTCTATAAGAAAAATCTTCTTAAATTCTGCAATGCTAATGTCACTATTAATTAACTTAAACTCAAGAGATTGTTGATATGCATAAAATTCTCTTTGCCAGTCTGCAGCAGATAGCGGAGGAATTATACCTGATACTGGACTCCATTGAACAATAGATAAACCAGAGCCTGTCAGTCTAGTAATCCCACCTAATAAAATCATTGTCAATACTATTGATACAGCCACCATCAACCATAAAGGGACGTATTTGGCTACACTATATCTTTGATCACTTGAAGCATTCTCATAATGCATACAATTAACTCCTACAGTTTTTACTATATTATAATTTATTTATACGATAACAAATATTAATTTAACTCAATTCACCACTTGCTTATATATATCGCTATAATAAAAAATCAACTAGATAGTGCCATCAAGTAAAAAATTACAAATCATTTCAATGTATTAGAAGATTAAATGTCAATATAAATAATGTTTAAGAACATTATTATGCATGGAATCATATTATATTTACATACATATTTCAGTTAAGAATTATAGTAATAATACCACTTCTACATCAAAATTAAATTCTATTCTCTGAAATAGTAGAACATTCAAAGCTAAGGATTTATAAATATTATGTTGACTTAAGCGAAGGAATATTAACCCATACATAGGGTATTATTCTGCAATGACATTGATATATTTTTAGACCACCATAAAATGGTTTATAGCTATCCTCTGCTTGTCATAACTCCAATCAATCATGATAAAGCAACTAAAACTTATTATATTTATGCTACGTAATAACGTTAACCTAAGAGAAGCTTATAAAGCTAATCAATCTACCATAAAAACAAAATACCCAAAAAATGCACTACTCTATCAACTATTAGATACCGCTAGGGAAAACATTGTACATGATCATCCATCAGCACTAACTAAAAAGATAAACATAGGCAGATTAATGAGCTTCAACACAACACAAGAATTAGATAGCCAGAAAATTCCTGCTACTAACAATCGTGATGATTTATGTAACAACCCATCAGATATAGCTTATAACATACCATATAAGCATTTTAAGACATGAAAGATGCCTTTAGACAAGAACATACAAAATAAGCTTCAACTATTTGAATCAATCAAACAAAAAAATGAAGAGGTAGCAACAAAGCAAGAAAATATATGCTCACAAATAGCAGAACCTAATTGTACAGCTGGTGAAACATACCAAAGCAAATTAAATGGTGGTGTAATGAAAGAATTACACAAAATTAGTTGTCAAAAAAGCTACACTCCTTTAACACCAATGCCAAAACTTCCAGATGCAAAGGAACTAAATCTAGAAAAATCTAATTCTATAAACAGCACTGAGTGCATCAAAACTTGACTTAACAGAAGAGATGAGTATACATCCACTATCTAATGGTCTAGAAGCATCTAATGGCAATAGCTTACCGACAGATTTGTTGCAATCTCTTAATGATTTTGAAGTAGCTTGTAATAAATTGGATTTTGTAGGTGTAATTGGTGCATCCTCATAAACTATTATATAGTTAACTGTATAGTATAGTATTAAGATAAGAATAAGGAAATTATTAATATTTTCCTTATTCTACCTGTATAGGATAAATACATAATTCTTTGATTATTTTTCCATCGACAGTAATAACATTTAATCCCATTTGCATTAAAACGTTTTGTATAAAAAAAAAAGTAAGAATTACGAACGAAATAATTAGGTCTAAATATAAAATTCAAGATATTCTACCTGATACAAATTCAGTTTTCACACAAAGTACCTTTTTTGAAAAGTAACGCCTGCATTGTTTGGCTTCAAGATTTTATCAGTTCTAGCAGTCCATAAGCTATATAGTCAAAGGTTGCCCTCAACATTATATCAGTATACCCAGTCCATACGATCAATGAAGAAAATATACCAAATGATGAAAAATCAAATATCAATGATAATACTGATGGTATAAACGATACTTCAAATAATAATAATAATATATTCAATAAAAAAATGGTTATACATAGAAGGCTGGGTCATTTAAATGCACGCTATATCCAAAAATTAAAAAACTTATCTGTTGGCATTCCGGAAAATATGAATTTTAGAGACGATGATTTTAAAAACTGCCAAATCTGTTGCATTGCAAATAATACGAGACTAGGGCATAATGGAATGAGGACAAAACCATCTAGAAAATTGGAAATAACATCATCGGATATAATGGGTCCATTTACACCATCGATTGCTAACCAAAAATATATTTTAACCTTTATCGATCATTACTCAAAATACACATTCGTCATGCCCATTACAACCAAAAACCAAGTAGCAATAGAATTTAAAAATATGATAATGTCTATGAAAAATAAATTCCCAAATTTCCCTATTGGAACCATTAGATGTGACAACGCAAAAGAATACACAGATGCTAAAATAGTAAATTATTGTCTAGAAAATGGAATAACAATGGATTACGTAGTTCCTTATTCTCCAGAGTTGAATGGCGTAGCCGAAAGGCAGAACCAGACACTCATGAGAAGAGTAAGAGCTATGCTCATTGATGCCAACCTGGACATTAAATACTGGTCATATGCAATTGTCACATCAGCATATTTACTAAATCGCTCATCAACAAAAGCAAACGTGGACTTTAAAACCCCGTATGAATTATTTTATGGCACAAAACCAAATTTAAAAAATTTAAAGGTATTTGGTTCTCTAACATATCGTCACATCCCTTTTGAAGTACGTAAACAAAATGCAACTAAAGCAAAGGCAAAATCAAAAAACAAAATTGATCCAAAGTTGGCACCGAAAGCAGAAAAAAGCATAATGATGGGATACACAAATACTGGATATTGTCTGAGAGACCCTTTTGAAACAAAGTCGTATATTGCATGTGACGTACGGGTTGATGAGTCTCAAAATATAAAATCTTTGGAAACATCCAACAGAAAGTTAATAATTAAACCAGCAAATTACAAACAAGATCTAGGAATAATAAACCCAATAATAATGAATATTAATGTCAACTATAATAAAACATACATAGAAGATTGTGTCCCAAAGAATTTTAATGAAATTAATAATAATAATTTTAGAAAAGAATGGGTAAATGCAATAAACGACGAATATAATTCATTAAATGATATGAATGTTTGGGAAATTGTGGATTATGATAGGCAAAAATTAATAGATACTAGGTGGATATTTACAATTAAATACGATGAATATGGAAATCCAAAACCTAAAGCCAGATTGGTAGCGAGAGGATTCAAAGATCGAACTGAGTATAGTATTACAGAAACACATGGTCCTGTTTCATCAATTAGTACAATTAGATGGTTGCTCTCTATAGTTAATAAATTAAAATTAATTCTTGTACAATATGATGTCAAAACGGCGTACTTAAATTCCCCAATTATAAAACCTATTTATGTGAAAAAGCCAGAGGGGATAAACATCAATTCAAATCAAGTTCTTGAACTGAAAAAATCAATATACGGACTGAAAACGTCAAGTAAATCTTGGTACGATCTGCTTGACTATAAAATTAAGGAAATGGGTTTTGAAAGAACAAAAGCAGATAGATGTTTATATCAAATGAATAAAGACAATGAAAAAACATACTTTTTAAGGTATGTAGATGATATTCTGATAGCTTCAAACTCACAAATAGCAGTTACAAAAATTAATGAACAACTGGAAAAGTCTTTTACCATCACAATCATAAATAATCCAAAATTTTTCTTGGTGTTGGAAATAGAAAGAAACATAGAGAATAGAACAATAGTACTATCCCAAAATAAACATATTGAAAAAATGATTAAAAAATTTGGTATTTCGGAAATAAAAAAGACAAACACCCCAATGGAAACTGCACTTAAAATAGAAAAAGTTGAAAATGGAAGGGATGACACAGAATATAGATCGATGATTGGTGGATTATTGTACCTAGCCAGACTAACCAGACCTGATATATTATTTCCTGTAAACTTCTTCTCACACTACCAAAATAATTCAAATGATACTCTAAAAAATTACGTAAGAAGAATATTTAGATATGTCAGTTCTACAAAAAATTATAATATAACGTATAAATCCGAGGGAGACGGAATACAAGCATATATTGACGCTTCATATGCCCCTCAAGTAGACAAAAATAATATTGAGTTAAACAATTTACAGAAAGGCAAATTAATTACCAGCTTTATGATTTTTGCAAATGGGGATTTAATAGAGTGGAATTGTTCAAAACAAACAATCCACGTTTCATCCAGTACAGCTGCAGAAATTATAGCAGTTTTTGACACACTCGATATAATAAAGGTAATTCAACACATGAACTTTGAAATTTTTGGGGAAAAAATAATCGTAGAATATATCAACCCAAAAAATTTGCTCTGGTGGTAGTCAAAAGAAATCACGAGCTCTCATGATAAAATGTTACTCGATTTTAGAGGCCATGGAAGAGAAAATAATCCATTTCAGATCTGTTAATTCCAAAAATCAGGTTGCAGATTTACTTACGAAATCCTTAGATAGAACAAAATTGGAAAATTTAATTGTAAAAGTGCTAGAAAATACGAATCTATTCACATAATATTAAATGCATTTATTTATGAAAGGAAAAATACCAGTCCAAAAAAGTCAAGTCGTACCAAGTCAAATAATAAAGTCCAAACTTGAAACATATTGTACAAGAAATAATACTCTTACATTGTTCATAAATAATACTCATGGAAAAATACACTCGAAAATACTTGTCGAAAAAAAAATACACGATTTTATTATAAACCCAACAATGAAAACAGAATTAAAATCGAACAAGCTTAAACCCTACAAACGCTAATAATAGAAACAGCATACAACTTTGAACAAGCGTGAGAAAAATACGACAAATTCCCACACAAGAGTATGAAAGGAAAATCTGAACAATATACGAGAGATAAAAACTCATTACATGACATCAATAAAGATAAACCAAATAGCTTGCCTTATCCAAAAATAAACATGTCAAACGCCACCTCAAACACAAAAGAGAAACGTAAAAGATAAAGCTAACGGACATCATATATTATCGCTTCATATTATTACATGCCAATTTATAGATAAAATTCTTAAACGTAACGTTTCCGATAAACGCTCGTATACCTTTTAAAATCTTTTGTTAATTTTATTGCCTTGTGATTTTTTTTATTTTTTATTTTTATCATATACTCGTAAATGTTCGAGAATATATTCGAGCACACTTCTTAATGAATCATTTATTAGTAATTTATGTATACGAAAATTTTTTGCATGTTACCAATTTTTATATTTTTATTTTTATTGTTTATTACAGATACCATATACTATTCTATATATCACATATTAATGTTCTATACTCTTTGCATGTTACCATATTTATGTACTTACCTATTTATTTATTTATTTTAATCATTTATTTTATTTTATTTTTCGAAGCACAGCAAACAAAATTTTTCTTATTGAAACCAAAGTTACCTTAATAATACGATGTGAATTTTTTTTTAATTTTTTTTATTATGTATATATCATTTTTGTACTAAATATTTTTTTAGAAATAATAATAATTTGTTTATTTTCAGAGAACATGATGAAGAATTCAATCGGTAAAATTTCAGGGGGGTGTTGATACGAAATCCCACCTCATCTCTTTCTTTATCATCATCATCATGTCAATCTATATATATATGTCACACGTACACTCTCGTCACGAAGTGCTTCCCCTACCATTCTCGATCCGCTATCGCTGTTGCTTCGCCATTTCATATTAATTCATATTTTATTTCCAAATGTAAATTTAGTCTGCCAATAAATTCTGTCGTGAATACTTCTCTCTTACTCTTTTTCATTCCTCGTCATTACCGCCTCACATCAATATGTGTATGATTGATTTAATGAATTGCCACATATATTCGTTCCCGAGTAGTATATGTATTTGTGATGTTGTTTTCAATGTTTGTGCAAACTGTAAATCTTTGTATTTTGGGTATGTTCGTTTAATTTCTGTTATGTTTTGAGTGTCTAATTTGTTTGATATGTTTTCTACTGTCCTGGCTATTATGTTTGAGAATTTTTGAGTGCTATGTTCTATTTCAAAAGTGACAATATTTGTATGGAATGTCTGTGTTGTTTGATTTTGGATTCCTGTTAATTTTAAGGAGTGTGTGCCTATGATTGGTAGTTGAAGTGTTTGTATGGCAATGTTTTCTATTATGTATGTTTTAGTGCTTCCTGAATCGAAGAATGCATTTATTGGGTATGTTTGTAGTGTTTGAGGGTTACGTATGTTTGTGCAAAATGTGAAAAATTTACTATTTGTGGATAAGATTGTAAATAAGTTTAACTTACTTGGTATTGGTGGTTGGAGAACTGTTTCTTCGATTTGCGTTGATGTTACTATGGTTTGTTCGGTTATCTTTGGATTAATCTCTGTAGTAGGATGGTGTCTGTTTTCGTGGTTCTGGAGGAGCTGTAAGGAAATTAATACTTTGTTCTATATGTGTGTCTATATTGTTTTCTTCTTGCTTACGTGGTGGAAATTTGGTTTGTAGTTCTATAACTTTTTCTAAATATCGGTTTGCTTCGTGTTTTGTTAGTGGGTATGTAATTCTGGGGCATAATGCTGAGTGATGTGCACTAGTCTGTTGACACTGGAACCATCTGCATCTCCGTTGTGGTTGGTTACAGTGATCTGCAGTAGCTAGGATTCCGCATTTGGGGTATAAGTTGTATTGTCTAAAGTATGTACGCCTGTTTTCTAATGTATTGTAATTCTTGTGACAGCAGAGGTAGCTTTAATGTGGGCCCTTGCAAAACATACATCTTTGTTTCGTTGGTACTGCTGGGAATCTGTAAAGTTGCTCTGGGATGCTGGTGTCCGGGTCTGTTTTTGAGTGGTATGCTGGAACAGAGAAATCATCTATATCGTTATCTATATATTGTTCTGGCGAAGGTTTACCTTGGTCAGTATTTGTATGAAAATTGGGGCTGCTTTTAAGCTGTCCTGAAGTTTTTGTTATATTTTTATTGTTATTAGGTTTGTTGTATTGTGGTCTATTGTACTGACATCTGTTAGGGTTGTTATATGTTCTGTCTCTGTAGTATGTGTTATTTTGTTGTTGTGTTTCTTGCATTCTGTATACCTCTTTTGTTATGTCTGGCTTTTTGGTTAAGTCTATTGTTTTGATCTCTTGGTATACTGCTTCTAAGACTGCTTTTGAGTTTGGTTTGGATATGTCTATCCTGTTGGAGTAGGAATTTCTTGGGAAAATTCTTAGTAATGTTGGGAAAGTGAGATCGTCTGTTAATTCTGGTACAAAGTCATGTATTGAGTCTAGTAACATACACGTTTTGTCGTATGCAGTGCGTAAGCCTTCTTTCGTGTTTTGTGCTAAAGGTATGTTATTCAGGGTTTGCCATAGTTCTGATTGTAATCTAGATTTGTCGCCAAATTCGTCATGTAAGTATTGTAGTCTTCTAAAGTAGCCTTGTTCGTTATGGCCTAATGATGTTAGTCTTTGTTTGATGTTTTCAGGCATAGCATCTTCTAATATTTTGCATTTTTGTGGTGTTATGATATCTTCTTGTATGTGTATGTATTTCATGAAAGATGTTATGAAATCTGGGCACGATATACGTTTGCCATTAAATTTGGGTAATTTATATTTTGGTGTCTTGAGGAAACATGATTGGGTTAATGTGTTTGATCCAGTGGGTATTTCCCAAACTTTTGGTATATGAAGTGTGTTTTTTTGTAATGTTGGGTTTTGTGTACGTTTTGGATATTCTTGTTTGTTGTTGTCTTGAGTTGTTTGTTCCGTTGTTATTTCTGTCGGTTGATTCAAAATAACGTTTGTAGGTTGTTTGTTTGAAGTTTGTATGTGTGTATTAGTTATTACGACCCGTCTTTGCAGTATTGTGTTCGTATCCGTGTTAGTGTTTCTTCTCGTGGGTGTTAGGTCGAGTGGTGTTGTTTCGTCTGTTGTGTTACGTAGCTTTGATTTTTTTGTTTCTACGGTTGGTGTTTGTGGTGTTTGATCATCTTTATAAGTCCATTTCGATGATTGTTTCCTTATTGGTGTTTGTTCAAGAGTTATTGTGGAAATATCTGGGTTATTACCTGGAGGTGTTGCGGGTCTGTATCTGTCAAGGACTTTGCATTTCTTTGCTGGATGTTCGTGATACTGTTCTTTGACATTTGCTTGGTGAGTTGGTGATGTTTGTTTCGCAGTAAATTTCAGGAGGTTGTTTGGTCTGTAAATATTGTTGGGTGGTTTGTTGTTGTAGTTTCCTTGCGGTTTGTAATTCTTCAAATTCGTTGTTAAGTCGAGTAATTTGAATTGTGAGTTCTTCATTGATATCGTAAATTTTTTGGTAAAATTGTGTGTTGGCATCTGTGGGTAGGTTGTCTAGGTCTGTTAATTGAAATTGTAATACGCTGAGAAAAATACGTACGTCTGCCGGTTGGTATACGGCTACGTTGTATGTTTTAGCTTGTTGTATTTTGTTTTCTGCTCTTGTCATTGATATTTCTATGTATGTGCGTTGGGGGCTTTTAAATGTTTGTTGTGTGAATTGTGGGTTTGTTGTAGTATAGTAGGTTTGTTTTTGTGGTTCATGAATTGGTTGAGTTTGCGTAATGTTAGGAATAGGTAGTATTCCTTGTGTTACTTGTGGTCTATTAGCTGCTGTTAGTAATGCCGTTGTAGTAGGTCTGTATCTTGATACCTGTTGATTGTCCGTAAATGTTATGGATGAGTATGTCGGTTGAGAGATCGGTTTTGTTAATGTGTGCTTCACGGTAGTTGGTAAGGTTATCGTAATTGATTTTGTTACTTGTGTGGGTTTGTTGGGTTCTAATGTTAATCCTGGTGGGTTTGTTTGATTTACTGCGATTTGTTGTGGGTTTGTTGTCGTTGTTGCTAGGTTACGTGTGAGTGTTGATGGATGTTGCCTGGGGTGTTCTGGAATACGTAGAGGTGATGGGTGTACGTCTACATCTGGGTTTGGATTTTCTTGCTGTATGTTTGCTGGTTCTGCAGTTTTCTGTTTCTTTTTTCCCATTGCTGGATCTGTGAAACAAATATTTTGTTAAAATACGTCGTTGATTTATGTTTTGCGCACGTGGAGTTTTGGTTTAGCTTCTTACATTTATCTCACTTGTTTGTATATATAAGTTCTATGAATATGTTTTGTAATAAAAGTTCACTGTATTTATTGTGTTTGATTACTTACGTCTGTTTTGTTCTGTACTGTCAGTTGTGGACATGTGTTTGCGCTGTTTAATGGTCGTCTGTATCTTCTTTGTTCTTCCTACTGTTTCGTAACCGAACAATTTTTAAGCACCAAAACACAAATTCACTCAACTTATAACATAAAACACTTTCCAAGGACCGTACTTGCTCTGTTACCATATAGTGAGACAAATATAAAAGAACGTGGTGTTTCCCGTTTGTCGCCATTAGCCGAATGACGTTGTTCATTATTTCTTGTAACGAACTTGTCTGTGTTGTCTGTGTTTGTGTAAGTTGTCAACGGTTTGATAGGTCTGTTATACTGACGTCATAGAGTTGATCAATGACGTCAGTGAGATAACGATATTGTGTCACATTATCGTTATCGAATCGTGTACGACACCGTCGTTCACGATCTTTGACTATATACATACTGGACTGCTAATACTGATAAGAATAACACAGAGTCTAATGAACAACCAGTGAAGTTGAGTCAAACACCCGTATCCCCGTTCAAAATGTTAGTTTACTGGTAGGCTCAAAATGTTCCCGACCATTCCGGAATATGTTCTAGGTTATTCATATTTTAAAATTGAAAAATTAGAAGGTGTAATTAAAGAAAATGGGAATTTAAAGATTGAAAAAATTGTTTGCATAAATTTAGGCATATCCACCAATAAGAGCTATGCATCAATAAATCAAATTTTAAATTGATTTAACTGAAATTTTTGAACTTCTGAGTTTTATAAAACTACAACATTACCGATTTGATTCGTAATTAAAAGCAATAATTGTGGTAAGAAGAGACCTAGTCGAAGGAAAAGACAAGAAGTATTAATAAATTTGATAATGAACTAACATTTTGAACAGAGATACGCCTGTTTGTTTTGAACACAGCTTTTTATCAGTATTAGCAGTCCAGTATGTATATAGTCAAAGTTCAGGATAGTCCTCTGTGTTTTTCGGTACTGTCGCGAAAAAACAAGGCGCTCTTTATTTCGCAGGAAGCTAAAGTCAAAAAACAATTAAAAATAATAAAAGCTTATCTTTTAATTATTCGTTTTTATAATGTAAACTTATTAATATTTATCTATCTCTTCTCTCTGCTTTACCTTACCACTAAACCTGCTGGTTTTTTAAAATTTAAATTAAAAAAAAAATTCAATGGTTCATAAAATTTTTTATAATTTTTGGTACGTAAATATATAGTTTTCCTCGCCGTAGCTAGTTCGTGTTCGCCGTTTCTGCTGTCTATAGTGAATGTTATTTATTTGAAATTCTTGCGGTTCAGTGTACTTTATTGTTCGAATTTGCCTACGTTTTCAAATGATCATTGGAAGTATATTTTTGCTGGAAAAAAGGATTGTCCATGTTTCCCAATGATTATGGCTGGAAATTCTACCAGTGCTGATCAATTACAAGACGTGACATCATCATCAAACATAACTACTGGTAGTATGGGTTGAGTACATCATATGATTTCGCTCTCTTATGATACGTAGCCATAATGTTCAAAACTCCATATATCAAATTCAGAAGACATTCCGTGAATCGAGTAGGTTTTATACTGTTTCTGCTGGTGTGTATCGTGTTGGTTAAAAAATTGTATTTCCGTCAGTCACTTTCGGATATTTCCACATCAAATAGGAAAATCATTATTGTTAACTTAAAATCATTCAATCACTCATTACCACATTTTATCGCTGAAGATCAACGTGCTGAAGGCAAGCTGATGATAAATAAATTTGTAACCATTTTTATCGCATAGAATAAACTCAGAATTGCTATTTTTCTCCGTAGATGCCAATTTACGATTGCCGAACGAACTAAATGAACCAGCTGCTCAAGAATTTCATGATGCTGGCATTGCACTACCTGTTAATGAGAACGAAATACGTGAAGAATTTCCCGCAGAGAATGCGCATCCTGCTGCACCCGATTTGGTAGGTGTTTTAGCGGATGACGTGTACGAAGCTCTCATCAAAGCGGATGAGGAAAAGATCATCCCCGGTTTGGGTGATTTCGGCGAACCAGTTACAAATACCCCTTTTCTAGAAAGACAAGAAGTAGCCCGGGTCATGAAAAAGGAAGCTTTCAATAAGTTACTGAGTGATCGAATATCATTTTTTAGAAAACTTCCGGATGCAAGGCACCCCATGTAAAGTATTGCATTTCTAATTTTGACTGAATTTGTTGGCTTAGGCATACTTATTCAGTGTCATTATTTAGGTGTGCAGTTAAAAATTACGACAACCATTTGCCACTAGCGAGTGTGATTATCATTTTTGTTAACGAAGCTTGGAGTACGTTGCTTAGAACGGTTCACAGTACGTTGCTTCGATCGCCGGAAAAATATTTGAAAGAAATTATATTGGTTGATGATGCCAGTAACAGAGGTGAGTTAGGTAAAAATTTTTTGTAGTTGGCGGACGTAATGGATTTCGTGTTACCTATTTTTATGGTGAATTGAATTTTTCAAGGTTAAACTGGGAAACATCTCTCAAGCTTGTAAAACTTTGAAGAGTTGGTTGTTATAAAATTTTCACATATATGTTTTTCGATTTCAGTTTACGTTTCAGAAATTTTATCTCGTAATTTTCACTGTAGTAATTAGGGGTCAAAATCGATCAGTGGTGGTCTTTTTGTGCATCCAGAATAATGAATATTATTCTGTATTTTTGAATTTATTGTATTATTTCATTGATCGTAATATTATAGCCGAATGTTGGGCTGAAAATAATGAATTTGATGTTCAAAACGGTGACACATGCCTTTATTTACTTTTGTAATATTAAATTGGATTATTAATCTTAGATTTACTTTAAGCAAGAAATTTTCTAAAGGGAACCCGTCCCCATTTTTTTTGATAAAAATTATAATTAGTGTTCCACCAATTTGTAAGCCAAGAATCTAGAGTGAGAGATCTTTGATTAGTGGAAGCCTGCATCTGTTGTATACTGATCCAAGATGATAATTTCGTTTTTTTTTCTTCATTGCATAGAGGAACTAAATGGAAAACTCGATTATTACTTGAAAACCAGACTTCCAACTAAGGTAAAGTTGATTCGTTTGAAGGAGCGAAACGGTCTTATAAAGGCGAGATTGGCTGGAGCCAGAGAAGCTACCGGTGACGTGCTTATATTCTTGGATTCGCATTGTGAAAGCATAGTCGGCTGGTTGGTAATGCTGATAAAATGAAATAATTTTTTTGGACCCTCCTTCAATCAGTATGAACAAAGTTCTTCGTATTTGTAGGTTAGAACCGTTGTTACAACGTATAAAGAATAAGCGTGACACCGTAGTGTGTCCTATTATCGACGTAATAAGTGACGAGAATCTTGCTTACATGTACAGCTCTGATAGTACTTTTCAAGTCGGCGGTTTTACTTGGTCGGGTCATTTTACTTGGATTCCTGTTCCGGAATCAGAAAAACTGAATCGAAGTTCGGCCATTGAACCCACGAGGTGAGTAAACCGTGACCTACAAGCTCGCTAGGAGGGAATTTTTGAAATCGCCTCAATTTTTGTATCCTTCGCACTCATTTGTGAACATTTTGTATCCTTTGGAATATCTGAATTTAGAAATTCTGCTGACCAATTTATTTCCAATTATAATGAATTCTCACAAACGAAAATAATGATAATTGCCCAGCAAAGTGCAAACTTGAAACAGTTTCACTTTTTTCCTGGAGTGTAATGGCAGAGAACAATTAGATGCTCTTTTATTTCGGACAATTAAAAATAATCATGTGATAATAGTTGTATCCTCTTGTGCATAGGTGAAAATCCCAATTTGAAATTTAAAAAATGAAAAACTACTTCATCTCATCTACCTTTCTACCATGCCCCCTTCCCATGAACGACTAAATGAAAATTCGAATCTGCCACTAATTTCAAGTATAATGACAAAAATAAGGCATATAGGAGAAAAACATACAGCCACTGTTGTATTTTTTTTTTAAATTATTATTTTATGTAATTGATTGATGTTGGTATTGTGGGGACTCAATGGTATGAGGTAAGGGGCTCGGACACCTCGACGACAATCGCCGCCCCAAAGGGCAGGCCAACTTATTCGTCTGTACGACGTTAAACCAAACACGAAATACGTTCGATCGTAATTACCTGCAAGTACATGCAGGTAATGTACGAGTACCAAATCATGACATCACCAAACAATGTCACGATCCGTACACAAACCGGCCAGCCATCTCTTATCACAATAGGGGATGATGCGACCTGGCTGCCCTCACCAACGTACGTATTACCTTACGTACGTGTGTTTGTGTGTGTGTAAATAAGCCGTATAAAAACCGCCCGAACTGGCTCTAAAATCGCCAGTGTTCGGTCTGGTTCTGGCTTACCCATACGTTTGTAAGAAGTGGCTGAACACGCTTAAATTCTGTTGAATTTCCTTCTGGTGAGAATATCTCTCATGACAAGGTATTCCACAGTGGTGACCCTGACGTGATTTTTGGCTACGTCGTGAGGTGTCTTAGGCGCTTAGGCGCTATTACAAAAAGTGGCGCGGTGCGCTTGCGAGATACTCGCTTGCTCGGCAAATTAAAAAATATTTTTTTGTAGACTAAGACACCTTTTTGGTCGTTGAAGTAGAGTCTGCTGAAGTGGGAACTTATACCCCTCTCTTTAAAATATATAAACAAAGAGAAACAAGACAGTAGACCTGGAGGAAGAAGGTTGGACTCATCCCCCAACTCCCCCAACTTCGACTCGACACTCTACGGATTTAGCAAACATAGAAGAAGGCCCTCAACACCCAGAACTAGCACAACTGGGAACTGCAATAAACAAAGAAGAATTAGCAGTCAAAACGTTAAGAAGTGGTTGAACTTTAAGCCAAAGTTCTGACCCAAAAACACCTGTCCTACAAACACAGGAGCCAGTGTTTTCAACCAGCAAGGAAGGAAGTAGTACTGTGGAATACGCTTGTCACCAGAAAGACACAGCAATGGTTCCACCACCAACTGAAAACCCACAACCATCGCAGGGAGGTAGTAGTCAGCCGCAGCTGACACCCGAAGTTTTGGCGCAGATTTTGCAACTACTGCAATTGCAGCCAGGACAGAACCCCAACTTCTATAGACGAAGGATAGAGATCCCGGAATTTCTGCCGAACGAGGTAGAATTATGGTTGACACTATTGGAAGGCAGGTTCAAGACAGAAAATATAACTCTGAACCAGCGGTATACACACATCTGTGGAGGCATGCCCCCGCAGATAATCCGCCACATTCCGGACATTATGGAATGCCCTTCGACAGAAGATGACAAATATGCCTGGTTCGTCAAGAAGATCAAGAATGTTTTCTGAAAGACCAAGAACGAAATAATTGATGATGTGATGGGTGGTATGAAGATGGGGAATGACAAACCCTCGATCTTCATGGCGAAGTTAAGGCAGAAGGCGGACAATATCATAGCCCCTTCTGTCATAGGCAATCAATTTTGCAAACAACTTCCACAAAGTGTTGTGCAATGCCTAGCTGCCGTTGGTTCGACGGTAATCAATACATCCGCGGATTTGGACTTCCTTGCGAAATCAGCAGATAATGCGCTCGAGTACACCAGGTCAAAGCCGGTGGTCAGTGCAGTATCTGCAGAGACTGGAGAGCTCGCTCAACTTAGAGCCCAAATAGCTCAGTTGACCGAGGAGGTAAAATGGAACAAAAGCCAAGGCTCGACGAAACCCAATAGTAGCTGGTGACAGAGATCTAAATCAAGAAGCAACAATAACAACAGTGGCAATAGCAGAGGACGACAGTACCGGTCCAGAGACTGCAGATCTAGTTCCAGTAACAGGGGTCAGAGTTCGACTCCCCCTAGAACATCATCTCCCAAAAACCCAGTCTCGAAATTGGGATGATAAAAGTTGCTTTTTTCACAATAGGTTTGGCGCAGAGGCCACCAAATGCAACAACAGATGCAGATGGTGGGGTAAATCCTTCAACAAGGAAGCGTCAAACTAGAACGAGGGGCCATCTATGCGGCCAAAGACCCCTCGGAAAAATACTCACGCCGCCTGTTCATAAAGGACAGGACTAACAGGAGAAGGTACTTAATTGACTCGGGAGCAGACCTGAGCATATTGCCAATTAATAGAACCCAAAAAGTACTCCCTCCGAAATACTACCTCCGTACTGTGAATGGTCAAAACCTTCCAGCTTACGGACTCGAGACCAGCAAAGTCGACATCGGACTCAGCGAAAATATGACGTGGTCCTTCATGGTTGCAGATGTTCCAAACCCGATCCTGGGTGCAGATTTCCTTGCACATTACAGCCTGATCATTGACCTCAAACATGGCAAACTGATCGATAGTGAATCTAAACATTGTGTGGATGGCAAAACGCTAGCTTACAGACTGGACACAAATATATCCAGCTGTACCAAAGTTGACGGACAACTCTTACGGATCCTGTCTGACTATCCTGGAGTCACTCAACCCTCAATTCGCAGGCATCCTACGTACAAACATGACACGGTTCATTACATCGAAACCAAAGGAGAGCCTTGCCATGCTAGAGCACGGAGGTTATTACCCGACAAACTCAAAGTGGCACGAGAGTACTTCCATCGCATCATTGAGGAGGGCGTATGTCGCCCCTCAAAAAGCTCATGGAGCTCTCCTATCCACATGACGAAAAAAGCAAGTGGAGAGTGGCGAATTGTTGGAGACTACAGGGCCTTAAATGCCATAACAGTTCCTGATCGCTACCCAGTCCCCAACATAATGGACTTCAACGCAAACATGAAGGGTAAAACGATGTTCACCAAAATTGACATCAACTGGGCATTCCACCAAATTCCTATGGCCAACCAGGACGTTCCAAAGACAGCGGTTATAACCCCCTTTGGACTATTCGAATACCTTCGAATGCCGTTTGGACTTCGCAACTCAGCACAAACTTTCCAACGATTCATCAATGGACTGTTTAGGGAATTGCCGTTTGCATATGCATACCTGGATGATATCTGCATTTGCTCAGAAGGCAGTGAGCATCAGCACGAGGAGAATGTGAGAGCTGTGGTACAGCGTATACACGCAGCCGGACTCACTATCAACGTAGGCAAAAGCTTATATGTACAGACCAAAATTGACTTCCTCGGCTACAAAGTCTCGACCGAAGGCATTTCCCCCTTGAAGACCAAGGTAGAGCCAATATTGAATTTCCCGAAGCCCTCAAATGTCGCTGAACTAAGGCGTTTCTTGGGGATGGTGAATTTCAATAGACGTTGCATGAAGAATGCAGCAGCCGAACAAAGTAAGCTGTTTGCACTAATAAAGACAAGTAAAAAGAAAGACAAAACTCCACTCGAATGGAATGAAGAAGTCGAACAGGCCTTTGAAAATATCAAAGATACACTGGCAAATGCAACTCTATTGGCTCATCCAGACGAAAGTCTGCCGTTATGCGTAACTACCGATGCATCCGATTTTGCTATTGGTTCAACTTTGTACCAACTTGATAAAGACAACATCAAATTACTGCTAGCTTTCTTCTCGAGGTAGCTCTCAAAAACAGAAAAGAATTACAGCACATACGATAGGGAATTGCTCGGAATTTTTGCTTCGTTGAAGCATTTCAGGCACCAATTAGAGGGTAGATGTTTTTCTGTGTATACTGACCATAAACACCTAACATATGCCTTCACACAAAAAGCAGAACCGGCATCTCCGAGAAGAGCACGACAATTAGACTATATTGGTCAATTGACTACCGACATCCAGTATATAAGTGGAGAACTTAACACTCCAGCTGATGCTCTGAGTAGAATCGAAGCTATCTCGGTTCCTGTCCAATTGCCTTATGCTGAAATAGCTAAAGCACAGCTTAAGGATGCAGAATTGCAAGAGTTGTTATCAAACGATGATACTACTCTCAAATTGAGACAGCGAAAAATTCCCGGTACTGATGTTTTATTAACATGTGACATCAGCACAGGTAAGAATAGGCCATTTCTACCGGTAAAATATCGCAGGTTGGCTTTCAACAGTGTACATAATCTGTCACATGCTGGGCCAAAATGTTGCTAAACTAATTTCGGAAAGGTTTGTATGGCCACAAATGAAGTCTGACTGCAACAAATGGGCTCGCAGTTGCCTGAACTGTCAAGAATCCAAAGTAGGAAGACACACTCGCTCGCCCCTCAAATCCTTCAAACAAACAGAGCGGTTTAAAACGGTTCATATGGATTTGGTAGGCCCATTGCCACCATCTCAAGGACACAGATACCTGTTGACGATAATAGACAGGGCAACACAATGGCCGGAAGCAATCCCTCTACACGAGATGTCAGCTCCCACAGTAGCTGCAAGGTTATACGATACCTGGATTGCGAGGTAAGGCGTACCAGAAGTCATAGTCACAGACCAAGGTTGCCAATTCGAGAGCTCGCTCTTAAAAGAGCTGGCTAATAAGCTTGGTGTTCAACACAGTCATACCACAGCTTACCATCCTCTTAGGCCTTCGATCCGCCCTACAAACCGATACCGGTCACTCTGCAGCGCAATTAGCATTTGGCGAAGAGCTACGCCTCCCAGGGGACTTCTTCATAGAATTGAAAGAAGTTAGCCCCGAAATCATGGTACAAAATATACGAAATGATGCCAACACATTTTTAAAACAGGCAGCTCGCCATGGCCAGCCCAAGATTTACGTCTCAAAACACTTGGCCAATACGTCACACGTATTTGTTAGAGACGAAAAAATGAGATCTGCGCTGGAGAAACCATACGCCGGTCCTTACAAAGTAGTATCACGAGACGAGAAAAACTTTGTGATACTCATAGCAGGCAAACCTCGAACAATTTCAATCGACAGATTGAAGCCTGCTTATATGGTAAGCGACGATAAAAGAATCAAAAGGTTGCATAAGGAAAGCACAGAAAATATACAGACAGATTCACCAATAAACACAGAAGAATCCGTCGAGAAAAGTAAGAAAAATACCTCACAACAGAAAACACCAAAAAAATCAGTACGATTTTCGGACAATGTTACAACCAAAACATTTGATCCTGAGGCCCCCTTATGTCCACGTAAAAGAGGCAGGCCCCCTGGCAGTAAAAAACGTAAAAATTCCCGCCCTTCTCGCATGTCTGAGAGGTTAATGCGAAGAAAATAAAAATTTACTCCCAAAAAAGTAATATCCGCTACGTAAGTTGAAACCCACTAAAAAATATGCGAGGAATATCGGAACTCCGTGAGACAAAACAAACTCCGGAGATAAGCAAACGAGGAATGCCAACAAAAAGAAGAAGACAGGAATAAACAAATCCACGTGCAATACGGAAACAAAATATTGCAACGTGCGTTTACCGTTAAACACAAAGTTAATCTCTACGATGTGATGTCACAAACGGAGATTCCTTTGTAGTAGAAATTCGAAAAATTATATTCACTGAGTTTATTTCAGGCATAACTCTGCTTAAACCAATCATAACTTAACCGGAAAACTTGCATACGGCCGAGAATTTTAAGCGCTATCCCCTCTACATGTCGATAAGAAGATACGGAAATAAAGAAAAATAACTGTAATGGTAAATCGAAATATGATGTAAAATCACCCATTTCAGAACTGCCAGAATACTTGGACGTGTTTTCTGATATTTTTGCTTCCTTTTCCTAGCAACCCATTCTCATGTCGCTACCACTAACCATCCTGAAGTCCGCCACCTCCCAATTCGCCCGGAAAACTGCTGAGCCCTCACAGACTCAGCAGAAGACCGAGCAGAAAATGGAGCTGGACCGGATAGAGGAGGAGCTGTTAATGGACACGGCTCCTCCGGTTAACAAAGTCCTAGCGGAGATGACCACTCTGCTACCTCCAATAATCTCTCCTCCCTGGTCCCCAAAGGAATCGGTCCCGACTCCGGAACCACCAAAGCCGGACCTGAAACCCGAGGAGACGATGAGATTCTTGTTCACGGCAGAGAGGGCCGCGAACGAGAAGACGAAGATGGCCACCTGGACATCGGAGAACTCCAACTCCCCGATGCTCAGGAAGCCGACGTTTAAGCATCCGCTGCCCCCTCACTCCCATCATCACCCCTACGCCCAATCAAAAACCGTGCAACCAAGGCGTAGGGGAGAAGACAGCAGGGCTGCCTATCTGGCCCGAATGCACGCCCATAGGGAATCCTACGAGTGCATCGGGGCCGCAGTAGGGAGTGCCCTAGCTAAGTGGGAAGCCGATCAGAGGCGTAAGTAAAACCCGCACATCCCCCAGGCCTTGTGCATTTTTGGTCATTTTTGCGCTGCAAAAACTGGGGGGAGTAGCTGTGGGGACTCAATGGTATGAGGTAAGGGGCTCGGACCCCTCAACAACAGTCGCCGCCTCAAAGGGCAGGCCAACTTATTCGTCTGTACGACGTTAAACCAAACACGAAATACGTTCGATCGTAATTACCTGCAAGTACATGCAGGTAATATACGAGTACCGAATTGTGACATCACCAAACAATGTCACGATCCGTACACAAACCGGCCAGCCATCTCTTATCACAATAGGGGATGATGCGACCTGGCCGCCCTCACCGACGTACGTATTACCTTACGTACGTGTGTTTGTGTGCGTGTAAATAAGCCGTATAAAAACCGCCCGAACCGGCTCTAAAATCGCCAGTGTTCGGTCTGGTTCTGGCTTACCCGTACGTTTGTACGAAGTGGCTGAACACGCTTAAATTCTGTTGAATTTCCTTCTGGTGAGAATATCTCTCATGACAAGGTATTCCACAGGTATCTTATTTGAGTTTTTTTTTTTATATGTATTCCGAAAATTCTAATTTAAATCTATTTTTTATTTCCAATTAAGCAGTTTTTTAACGCCCAATAAATTGTGGTGTTTTACAGATTTTTACCGACTGCGAAAGATGAGGTTATATATTTGTTATGTCTATCTCCGGAATTAACGGAATTTCGTTCGCTCAGAACAAATGTCTTACTTTATTGATTTTAATGATTTTTTGAGGACGCAAAAATCTTTCCACCTTGATAAGTTAGTGACACTAAATTAAGTAAGCTTGTTGTAGGATTGAAAGGGCAAAATTATTTCTGCTATATTTCTAGGACCAAGGCTATAATTGAGTTTGGCCACCATTCAAACTTGTCTTCGCTGAGAATGTATGGTATCAAACCTCCTTGAAGGCCACGTACTGGTGGGAATAATAATCCTTAATAAATAATTAATAATAGAATATTTTTCAGGTCACCAACTATGGCCGGTGGCTTATTCGCCATTGATCGCAAATATTTCTGGGAAATTGGTTCTTACGACGACGAAATGGAAGTATGGGGTGGTGAAAATTTGGAAATGTCGTTTCGGGTCTGTTGCACATTGTATGGTGAACGTGTACCCTGAGATCGATCAATGAGCTAATAAACTTTACGATAATTTTCTCCTTCCCAGATATGGCAGTGCGGCGGTACGCTGGAAATCATTCCTTGCTCTCGAGTGGGACACATATTCCGCAGTTTTCATCCGTACACTTTCCCCGGGCGGAAGGATACACACGGCATAAACACGGCTCGGATGGCTGAAGTGTGGATGAACGGATATAAGCGACTCTTCTACATGCATCGACCTGATCTGAAAGTAGGCAAACTGCATTTATTTGCGGCTTTAGCTAATCTGAATGTGGACTCACGGTTCTCCAACGCCGAAAATTTAAAATCGACAATTTTTCGGAATTTTTGAAAAATGTAATAATTTTTTTAAGCAGAGTTGATGTTAGTTTTTAGTTAAAGATGCTTTATGCCCTTCGTAACAATGTGTTGCTTGCTAATTGAGATGAGAGCGCTTGAAAAATTTTTATTTTCTTTGGTTTTAAAACAAATTTGGCCTTTTAAATTTATGTGTTTCAAGGTTTTAATGTAGGCTTCAGCGTTTTCAAGAAAAAAATATTAGTCCATTCTTTTTCATGTCGATCTGCAGTTACCTATGAAATCTAGTCTTGAATTTTTCTACGGATATAGGGTAATTCTTTTGTTTATAATAAACATTGCCTGGCTAAAAGTGATTCTTGTGTTATCATCTAAAGAGAAAAATTATTTTCTATATTTTTTTGTTGAAACCAGCGAAGGAGTTTAATTTAAAATCGCCTTGACTTATACTCGAACTCGATAGTCTTTTGATTGTTCTCTATTCGTATTCTTGGCGTCGAGAAATTAAAGCGACCACAGTTTGAAAAATTTCAACTATCAAATCCCATAGCTGTTACGAGAATGTTGACTCCACCTTTTAAGGTACTTTCCCTGAAAAGAGTAACGTGTTTGTGTCTGTAGATCATGTTGTTCATTCACAGGACCACATAGTGGCAAATAATTGTGGTATCGATATGTCTTAAGAACGCTTATTGCCATGGCGCAAATCACAATTTTTCTGACCAAAATTTCGTTATTAACAAACGTGTTGTTTTTCCCTTTACAGACAGCGAATATAGGTGACGTGAGTTCACGAAAACAGTTACGTGACAAATTACAGTGTCGGGACTTTAAGTGGTACTTGAATAACGTTATTCCGCAGAAATTTGTTTTGGATGAAAACGTACTTGCTTATGGACGAGTAAGTTCGGTCATTTTCTAAGTTTAACTGACGCTCCAAGACCATTGCGGTATGTTGGATCGTAAACTAACGCGCCTATTACTGTAGGTACGTTCGAGAGCCAGACTTATTTGCATGGACACCCTAAATAAACCGGAGGATGAACCTCACGATGTAGGAGTGTATAATTGCCACGATCGGCTGTACATGTCGCAGGTAATTCTCAAGTGCTGTCGCCAAATTACGCAGTGTATGTAAGATTCGAACGTTAAAACTTCGGAGAGTGATTCTATAGCGTCTCTTGCAATAAAAAAAATGTCGGCAATTTCCGTTTTTGAGTTGTTTCATATTTTCTGATTTTTTTTTCAGAATACCTACTCGACCTTATATCAGAAAATCGTCAATAAGTACAAAAATATTTTTATAGTTTAAATCTGATCAAACGAATCAAAAGATTATCTTAGAAATAAGATGTGGACGTCTGCAAGCTCTATGAAAAACTCTTCCTCATTTAATAAGCATTTCATCACCTAGTCAATTCCATTAATTTAATTTCATTGATCATTCAGTGATAGGTGATCATCTTAATTGATACGTACCATTTCCTACATAATTTTTGCACAAGTTAGACTTTTGTTAGCTTTTTCGTACATAACTATTTACTTGTTACTGGGTCCATATTATTTCAACCATCTGTTCTTTGGGAAATGGAAAACATAATTTTTTTAAATTCCCATCACATTATTTTTACCAGTTTATTCTGTGGATTTTGTTGATATTCACCTCGTATTTCTTGGCTACAAATTTGGTAAAAAATGATCATCTTGCCGATAAACTTCCCGATTTTTGTGTTTAAACAATTTATTAAAAAATATTTTTTCTGGTTCAGTTTGGGTTTAAAATTCATTCAACCGAATGAAAATTTAATTTTCTTTCGATTGGTGGGATTAGATTTGTTCTATTGTGGATAGTTCGGAGTTTCTGAAGATTTTCTGGTGTAAGATCGGGTATTCAAAAAAAAAAAAAAAATTAAAATTTGAAATCTTTCAAAAACAGACGAGAACTCAGAAAATTGTCCCTGTGGTATCACTCTTCGAAGTTTTGTCGTTATTTACGTTTTGTATTTGTCTTGAGCGGCATGGAAGCAATTGGTTCTTTCAAATGATCAGTGTATTCATGTGCAACGATCCGATTTCTGATCGAATTTTCTCCTTTCGGTCACTGATATATTTTCCTTCGTTTATGTGTTTTCAGTATTTTTCTTTGTCAGTAAAAGGTGAAATACGCCGAGAGGAACTCTGCGCTGAAGTTAGTTTACGTCGTATCGTCATTCCAGGCCTTATTGGCGGAGCGAGAGGAAATGTTACCCTGGTTCAATGCTCTGGTAGTTCTAATCAGGTGTGGATTTACGAAGTAAGTCATCTAACATCAGTTTTAATCTACATTAATTCGTACCTAATCGTGTCGTTACATCAATTAATATGGTATCGTATAAGCGCCATTAACCTGGCCGCTATATTCGCATAATCAAACAAGAGTAGCATATAAAATAAAATAAATATTTTTGATTACATACCTTCTGAAAGAAAGAGAAAACATTTTAGCAGTTTTGAGTTAGTACCATTAGAGAGTTACTGAACGTGCTTTCTATTTGATGTAAGAATAACCACTGTCTCAACCCCCCTAAAACTTCTCTTATTCGAACCTTTAGATATGCCAATGCCATATGAGTGGAATATTTCAGTGACTAACAAAGTACCATTAATAATCAAATTTTCAAAAATCATCAATTTTACTTTTTTTTTATACTCACTTTCTCTGGTAACATCAGACCATCTTGATTATTTATACAAAAACTACGTTTTGAACATGGTTCAACCTTAAAATTTCATTTTTTATTCAATCTTAATTTTGTTTACCAATAACCAAAGTCAAAGTTTTCCAAATTTAAGGACCCGAATAGAACAACCAGTGTCGTTAATTCTTCTTTTAATTATTACGAATTACAGGGAAGCCAATAGTATTGAAAAATATATTGCTATGACATACACATGTCAAAATTTTAGCTTATTTTATGAATTTAGATCACAGTTATGGAGAAGTTAAGTTGGGTGCTACTCTTTCATGAGTTTTTCTCAAAACTTGAAAATATGACTTGGGTTGTTGTACCATTGGTGCCTTACCTATATGGAGCGAGTTGCAGTTGCTCAGCATAGAAGCCACTTTGTGGAGTATAGCTCCACATGAAAAAAAATATAGAAAACTCAAGTCACAAAACCAACCAAGGTAAAAAAATTGATTTTTCAAGACTATTATGAAAATTTGTGTCTCACTCCTTACGGGATTTAGAAACTTGGGCGCCCTCGTGTTGTACCTTGCCACAGATTTATAAATAATAATACTAAAGTACCACTAAGTACAAGAAAAATGAATCTAGAATGGAAAAGGAAAAAGTGGAGGGATTCAGAAAAAAGTTGAAAATGATTCGGTTTTAATTGCCATTTACTGAAAAAATTGTATAAACAAATGAAAGTGACGTGAAATGATGCCCACAACAGCAACAATAACTCCGTTTGATAGGATTACACTAACTTACACCAACCTACACTGGTAGTGATATTCCACAAATATTCAAGTAAAATTTGGCGCAAAGTCGCCTAACATTCCTGCATTTGTGGAATCGCCCTCTTGGTGTAGGTTGGTGTAAGTTGGTGTAGTCCTATCAAACAGAGCTAATAACAACTCCTTTATAGTACCCGTCTGAGACACCAACTCCTTCTTCGCCAGAATGCAGGTAAGAAGAACCACATTAGATACGATTCAATTCTTTTTGGTTTGTATTCGTTTCTTGAATCCTGTATTATTCTGAGCAAGTAAGTCATCTCCTCCGGCCAAAAAAATTAGTCAGTAAATCAGTAAATTTTGAGAGCTGTCGGCAGATTCGATTATTTTTAATCGACTGAAAAACAAAAATCAGCGCAGTAATGCTCTATAAGAAAACCCAGTTGATCGATATATCGATATTTCTTGCTAGTTTCAGGTTAAGAAATTAGGAAAAACTATCGACAGTTATCCATAACTTTAACAAAAATATCGATCTATCGATGTTTTATCGCTAAAAACCGGTTTTCCCGAGATTTTATGTTTTCAGTTTTCTCGAGAACTGGTAAACCGATGAGCATCAAACTTTCTTCAGACTTGCTACCATACAGTAGCTATCTTTTGTAAAAATTTTAGTCTTATCTGTTTGGTAGTTTTTTCAAAACCGTGAACCCGCATCGATTGTAATTTCACTCAAAAGCCAGTTCATCAATTTCTCCTCTTAATAGGCTACGCCGTAAGCCTTGCCAGGATCTTGGGTAGAGAATAGCTCTGTTTGATAGGACTACACCAACTTACACTAACCTACACCAGGAGGACGAATCCACAAATGTAGGAATGTTATATGACTTTATTCCAAGTTTTACTTGAATATTTGTGGAATATCCCTACCAGTGTAGGTTGGTGTAAGTTAGTGTAATCCTATCAAACAGAGCTAATGTGACGAGTACTGGTCCCGAGCCTTCGATCTTTTGCCAATGACTATATGAAGACTTTGCATCTGTAATCACTGTCTCACGACTCACGTAGCCCTCGATATGAGAGCTATAATTATATAATAATTTGATAAAATAAACCATGTATTTCTGCGACAGAACGAAATCATTCGGCATAAAGAAACTGGTTACTGTATTCACGCCTATGGTCTCAGATCCGAAGGTCTGCTCACGGTTGCCAACTGTCGAGAAACCGATTTCTATTTCAACTGGGTGTGGGAATTCGTAATAACGCCCGATAATACGCTGATCAAGAATTTGTCGTTTTGAAAAGCAGAAGGTCTAACGGATTGGCTGTTCGCATTGGTGGTGGTCTTTTATCCATGACTAACGACCTGACGATTAACCAGTTTTTTCCTCAATTAATGTTTCTCAGTTTATTCCTTTTCTCCCTCATTTTTACTTCTTACGCTCCCTAATTCTGTGTAAAATAATAATCATTTAGGTACGTACTTCAACATCACGTAAAAAAAGATTGGAATTTGTTTGTCGACTATAATTGGCCAGATTTAGGCTACTTAATTACGAACAAATTAATCTTTATGATTTTTTTGATTTTTTTTCAGAGCTCTTATAAATTTAGTAATGACATTATTTTCACTTGTAGTGGATCTGAAACACTTGTTTGAAAATTTCGATCTGCACGTATATCAATATTTTTTTTTCTTGAAACCTACTGTGATATTTTTTTTAAAGTTAATTTTTTCCCTTAATTTTCTACGCGAAGTTTGGATATAAAATATTTTGTACGAGTATGTGCTCGATAATTACATTCGCTCAATAAAAGTTCCTAAGTTAGTTCGTGTTTTTATTTTATTTCACGCATTAAAATTTCTCTCATTATTCAAAACCGACTTGTACTTTTTAGTTTTTAATTGATCTTATTTATTGTTAGCCGGGCTACTGAGCTTAAAAAGGGCCCGATTTAATTTAGTGGAGGAAAGAGGGTTCCACCCCGACTTTCCTACCCACAAAAAACAAACAAACAAACAAAAAAATTATAACAGCACAAATAGGGGTTGAAGGCATATGTAGCTTGCAGCTTCAAAAATTTTCAATTTGGCAGCTCCAAAAAATCCTTAGAATAATCATTACAAATAGGGTACATCCTAATTTGTAGGTTACTTTGAGCTAATTTTGGATCTTTAATATTTAAGAAATTGAAAACTCAGAATTAATGAAAATACCTGTATGCTCACCCATTAAAGAACAAAATTATTGAATGATAATATCAAACATTTAAGGTAAATTCATTCAAATTAGATTGACTATAACTGTTTAACAGACACAATGAACTTCATAAAATAATAAGCCCTTTCTAAAAATAAATAAAAAGTACTTTAACTTTTAAAAAACATTTTCAATGGAAAAAGTGTATTAGATAATTGAACTTAAATAATTCACTAAAATTCTGAAATACATTCACCACAGAGAATGAAATCTGATAAAGGAATACAATTAACTGTAAGAAGAAAATAAACCAATAAGTCAAGACCTATCAAGAATAACCCAATAGAAATTTAAAATGTAATGGATAATGGAAGAGAGTTTGTAAATTAGCTTCCTCACAACTATAATACAGACATGCATGAGATACATGCATGTTAGCCTCAAAACTGCCAATTTACCCCTAATATTAAATCTTTTCTAGGGGTAAAATAGCATTTTCACCACTAAAATTTTCTTTATTTGCAAGTTAGCTTGCTCACCAACAAAATCAGGACAATTAAAACAAAGAAACATTTAAGAAATGCCACTCTCATTTAGACAGCTGCAAAATACCATTCTCACAGACATTTTACAGATAAATCTACTACACAAATTTTAATAATTTACTGCAAATTAGACATGTATTGGTGTTGGCAGTGAATTAGTAGTATAATTAGCAGTACAGCTAAATGTGCTTCTATAAATTGTTTGCTGAGTACTCAGTTTTCTTGTAAATGGGGTATTAAAATTGACCTTGTAAAAGTGTTAGGGATGGGGACTATGAAAATTATCCATTTCACAAGAAAAGAAAATGATTGGTACCATTTTCCCATTTTTACCTAATTTTTTTATGTATACATATTGATGTGAGGTATAGCACGCAATGACTGAAAAAGAACACGAGACTTTTATTCACAAGTTGATGTGAGGCGGTGATGGCGAGGAATGAAAAAGAGTAAGAGAGAAGTATTCACGATAGAATTTATTAGCAGACTAAATTTACATTTGGAAATAAAATATGAATAAGTACGAAATGGCGAAGCAACAGCGATAGCGGATCGAGAATGGTAGGGGAAGCACTTCGTGACGAGAGTGTACGTGTGACATATATATATAGATTGACGTGATGATGATGATGAAGAATGAGATGAGGTGGGATTTTGTATCAACACCCCCCTGAAATTTTACCGATTGAGTTCTTCATCAAGTTCGCTGAAAGTAAACGAATTATCATTATTTCAAAAAAAATATTAAGTATATAAATGTTATATGGATAATAAAAAAAATTTCAAAAAAAAATTCACATCATATTTTTAAGGTAACTTTGGTTTCAGAAAAATAAATAAAATAAATAATTAAAATAAACAAATAATATGTAAGTACATAAATATGGTAACATGCAATGATTATGGAACATTAATATGTGATGTATATAATAATATATGGTATCTGCAATAAACAAAAAAAATAAAAAATTTAAAAAATTGGTAACATGCAAAAAGTTTTTGTATACATAAATGACTAATACATGATTCATTAAGAAGTGTGCTCGAATATATTCTCGAACATTTACGAGTACATAATGAAAAAAAAAAAAATTACAAGGAAATAAAATTAACAAAGGATTTTAAAGGTATACGATCGTTTATCGGAAACGTTACGTTTTACAATTATTATCTGTACTTGGCATGCAATACTATGAAGCGATAATATATGATGTCCGTTAACTTTATCTTCTACGTATTTCTTTTGTATCTGAGGTGACGTTCGACATGTTTATTTTTTGATAAGGCAAGCTATTAAATTTATCTTTATTGAGGTCGTGTAATGAGTTTTTATCTCTCGTTTATTGTTAAGGTTTTCCTTTCATATTTTCGTGTGGGAATTTTGTCGTGTATTTTTCACACGCTTGTTGAGAGTTGCATGCTATTTCTATTATTAACGTTTGTAGGGTTTTTGCCTGTTTGATTTTAATTTTATTTTCATTGTTGAATTTACCGAAAAATCAGCTATTTATTTCCAACAAGTATTTTCGAGTGTATTTTTCATTATATTATTTATGGACAATATAAGAGTACTGTTTCTTGTACAATATGTTTCAAGTTTCGACTTTGGGATTTTGACTTGGTACAACTTGACTTTTTTTGGACGGGTATTTTCTTTCATAATAAATGTATTTTGTATTATGTGTATAGATTCGTGTTTTCTAGAATTTTGACAATTAAATTTTCGAATTTTGTTCTGTCTAACGATTTTGTGAGTAAATCTGCAAGTTGATTTTCAGAATTAACAGATCTAAAATGAATTATTTTTTCTTCCATAGCCTCTAGTATCGAGTAACACTTTATCATAAGTGCCCGCAATTTTTTCTGACTACCCCAAGAGCAAATTTTTTGAGTTGATATATTATCCTCCATTGTCCACGACTATTTTTTCCCCAAAGATTTCAAAACTCATATATTGAACTACCTTAATTATATCGAGAGTGTCAAAAACCGCTATGATTTCCGCCGCAGTACTGGATGAAGCATGGATTGTTTGTTTTGAACAATTCCATTCTATCAAATCCCCGTTTGCAAAAATCATAAAACCGGTAATTGATTTTCCTTTCTGTAAATTATTTAATTCGATATTATTTTCATCTACTTGAGGGGCATATGAAGCGTCAATATATGCTTGTATTCTGTCTCCCTCAGATTTATACGTTATATTATAATTTTTTGTAGAACTGACATATTTAAATATTCTACTTACGTAATTTTTCAGAGTGTCATTTGAGCTATTTTGGTAATGTGAGAAAAAATTTACAGGAAATAATATATCAGGTCTTGTTAGCCTGGCTAGGTATAATAATCCACCAATCATTGATCTATACTCTGTATCGTCCCTTCCGTTTTCAACTTTTTCGATCTTTAGGGCAGTTTCCATTGGAGTGTTTGTCTTTTTTGTTTCAGAAATGCCAAATTTTTTAATCATTTTTTCTATATGCTTATGTTGAGATAGTATTATTGTTTTATTTTCTATGTTTCTTTCAATTTCTAATCCCACAAAAAATTTTGGAATATTAATTATTGTGATAGTAAAAGATTTTTCAGTTGTTCATTTATTTTTGAAATTGCTATTTGCGAATTTGAAGCTATTAGGATATCATCTACGTAGCTTAAAAAATATGTTTTTTCATTGTCGTTCGTCTTTTGATATAGACATCTATCAGCTTTTGTTCTTATGAAACCGATTTCCTTAATTTTATAGTCAAGTAAATCGTACCAAGATTTACTTGATGTTTTCAGTCCGTATATTGATTTTTATATTATAATATATATAAAATATTCCATTTTCTTTTAGGGCTGTTATTAATATTTCCCCGTTTTCTATGAAGTATATATTTGCTATATCTTTTTGCTGGTCTATGTTTATTATTCATGTCTTTGTTATTTTTATTGCAGAAATAATATCCATATTTAGATCAGGCACATAACGGACGTCATTTGATTTTTTATTGAATTTTCTACATTAATTATTATTCTTCCTGTATGAGTAGCGTATAGGAATGCATTTTTTTCCTGCACACTGTAATTTGACGGGGGTAACAAATTTTTTAACATCCATTAATTTATTTAAATCAGATGTTAAATAGACCTCTGCTGCCCCATCTAATATTGCCTTATTTTTTAGCTCAATATAATTTTCATTGTGTTCTTTGTTTGTAATTAATTTATTTAATAATCATTCTTTTTATTCGTTAGAAAATTTTGTAACCATGCATGACATTTTTACTTGTTGTTCTGTATTTTCCTTTTTATTACGGTTTGTTTGATTTTGACTTGTTTTTGGTGGGTAATTATTTTGACCTTTATTTGTATTTTCGTTGTTATTATTTTGTTGATTATTATTATTATTATTACAATTTTGTGAAATGTGACCATTTTGACCACATTTATAACATTTAACATTGTTGGGGATATAATTTCTATTATTTCCCCTTTAGTTATTTCCTCTATAATTATTATTACTATTATTATTCGTGACATTATTACTACTACCATTTCCATTAGTTCCATTACAACTATTTGAATTATTGGGATTATAATTTTGATTCCCATTTCTATAATTACCATGATTGTTTCCCCTATAATTATTGCGTCATCTAAAATTTCCATTTCTACCCCTATAATTATTATTATTATGTTGCTTTTTCAATGTCTGATTGCAAAATTTCTGATTAGCATCTTTTCTCAATATCCTTTTAAAATTATCAATATTTTTCTCATTTTGGGGCAAAGTTTCAAACTGCATTTTTGCTAGAGCTTGTTCATAACACAGGGCTAGTTGCAAGTTCTCAAGTTCCTCTTCTTCACTCACTTCTTTTCCACTATCTCGCACATCAGTGACCAATTCATCCCATTTTTTAAGGAAACCTCTCATATTACCTCCTGGTTGGAATCTAAATTCCATCCATTTAGCTTTGGCCAAGTTCGCTGTTACTGTGGTTTTTGACCCATATATATTGTTCAATTTTTTCAACACCATAATTGCAGTATTGCAATCTCTAATTTGTTTAGTTATTTCGTTTTGAGCCCTTTCTAATATGAATGCTTTTGCATTATCCTGCATTCTGCAATAATTCAACATCTCACTATCTGGTCTAAAATTCAAATCATCAATATGTGTAATATAAGGTTTTAAATATTCGTGTTCCCCAAATATATCATAATACCCAGCTCCCCTTATTGTAGAGATAATCATTCTTCTCCAATCCAAGTAATATTTACCACTAAAAACTTTTCCTAAGGGTGGCTGAATGGGTTTGATATCGTTTGGGGTTGCCATTATTTTTTCTTTTATTTTTTCAAAGCCTAACACACTTTCTTCAGTAACCCGAAATATCTGGTGTGAAGGATTCCAATATAATTTCCCCTGTGAAATATGTATAAAAAGGGAGATTATAAGTTTCTATTTTTAGATCTATTACTTTTTCTCCTTCAAACTTTTCTATTAAATTTTTTAATTCTTTACTCTCTATCTTGTACTTTCCTATTTTTTCTTCTATCGTATTTATCAATTGGGACATATATATATTCACAAAAAATAAAAATAATTTTCTTTTCGCCTCAAACACAATGATGTAAATCGCAAAAATAATTGACTATAGTATATATTACCTTGTACATAAGATTTTTTCCTTTGATTTATGTTTCTCGAAATTTCTATAAATTGTAGATCTCCAATATCACCGATGACGTCTCCGGTTAAATTTTGACAGAAGTTGGCCCAAAAGTTGTGGTCTTTGATGTTGTAGATCTCGTATAGAGTCTTTGATGACGGGAATGGAAGATTTCTCTCGGCAGTTCTCTGGATTCTTTGACGGTCCTTTCTGGATTATTGTTCGATGACTTCCAGGGTTGGCCATTAGTGAATCAGGAACAGAATTTTTATTTTCATTTTTCAATTTTTGAAAAATTTTAAAAATTTAAAAGAAATGAGTTTTATATTCTTGATAACACGTTACTTTTCGTGTATATTCACATAAAATGTGACAAAAAATTTTCGCACAACAATAAATCAATTAAAAAAAAAATTTGGTCAAGTCTGCTTTTTCATTAAAAATTTTCTAAGTCTCAAATCAGCGTTCTACCTCAGCGATAGCTACCTTGATGTGAGGTATAGCACACGAGGACTGAAAAAGAACACGAGACTTTTGTTCACAAGTGATTTTATTAGCAAACTGAAAAACATATTCGAGAGTAAAATAGAATTTGGTATAAGATGGCGAAGCACAGTGTTATCAGTGATTGAAAGTAGGGGAAGCTGTAGTGGCAGAGACACTACAGTTGTTTGGCACTTATATTTAATGTGTGTTTAACATTCAAGGACATGAAAATATACGTTGTCACACACCTATCTCGCTCACTAGATCCATAACGACTACGGCTACCTCCTCAGCCCAGTCACTTGCCTACCTACATTTCTTCAGTAGGCGAGTTCCCTTTACACCCGCCAGGCGCGCAGGAGATTGTGGATGTTCCCACCCACAATACTGGGGGCGGTCACTTGTCCCTACAAGATCTGTAAAAAAAGAGATTAGTTGGCATACACACACACGTACACAAATGATATTTATTTACAAAAATATATACATGTATTGTACTTAATACTACCATATATAAACTGGGCCACAAATCTAAAGTAAGTATAATAAAACGAAGTTTATTTCCTTTGAAGTTGAGATCCACATGTGGGTCCCATCTTCTGACTTGTGGTCCAACAAAATTGCCTGACAATTCATTGGAAGGGCAGTCAGGTGTCAGCGCTATAAAGGAGTGACTCTGTAAGGAAGAAAAGTAAGAATTAGCAATTTTTTAAATGAATTTGTGACACTGACAAGGTTATCACAATTTCGGTGTGTGTGGATCGCGATCCGCTATCACCTCTACCCGCTGATCTGAATAGGTAGCTGGATGGTAGAGTAAGTATTTGGCAAGGTTGACTTGTCATGACTTCGAAGATAGCACAACTCCAGTGGTGCCACCAGCCACGGAGTTATAGGTAGTGCGTGCATGTATGCCTGCTTTTACAGATCTTAATCGGATAGATTCTAATCCAACGATGGATTAGAGTCCTCACCTTCAGTACTTATCTCCAGTGGAGCTAAGAACTTAATAGGCCTACTCACTATTTTAGATGAGGGTAGCCTAACATCTGCGTGACGTACTAGGCCATTGCAAGATGTCATCAGGTTGACTACAGTGGCTAACTTGTAGACTCCTGGTTTTGTCATTATGTCCAACACGTGGACAATGTCTCCAACTTTTGGTTTGAAGCTAACCATTTGGTAAGCGTTGCTTACCCCTTTGGGGATTCTATCCTGCAAGTATGTGAGATAGAGTCCCTTCCACACAGCCCAGAGCTTACTAAGGTTGTCCTTGTCAGTGTTCCAGAGGCCCTGAAGGTTTCTGGATGTTATGGTGGTTTTGTCAAAAGGCTTGTCGAGGTCAAGGGTAAAATTTCTGAACTTTGCGTGTAGGAAGTGTGCAGGTGTTGAAGTAGCTTGCTCACATTCATCGACTGCAGGACAGAGTGGTCTCTCATTCATCATCAATTGTATATTTTTAAGCGCTGCTTGAAAATTGAAGCGATGGTGAGAGTGGGGGCTCATGACCTTTTCAAAAGCCTGTTTAAAGATTCCAATGAGTCTCTCGTATGACGCACCATACCAAGGAGCCTTAGGTGGAGTGAAGTGCCAAGTTATGCCTTTTTGCATAAGCTTGTCACTTATGGAACTGTCTGATGTGATTGCTTCCCAGAACTGGGGTAAGTTGGTTGCAAACTAACATAAACTGGGCAGCATTGTCAGACAGGATTGCCTTTGGCATTCCACGATCTGCAAAGAATGTCTGGAACACCGTCCACACTTCTTGTGTGGTTAGAGATGAGATAGAGAGAAAGTACACTGCTCTTGTGGATAGACAGGTAAATATCAGAATCCATGTTTTATATGGGGATGATGTCGGAGTTGCCAAAGCCTTTTTCTTTTTTGGTAAATATTCATTGAAGACTGAATATGGACCAAATACATCAACACCTGTACAGGTGAAAGGATGTGTGAATGGTACCAATCTGAAATCAGGGATATCAGAATGGGTTGGCTGCGTAAAAGGCTGCTTATTGAGCTTTTTACCCACTAAGCAAGAGGATTTTAATACTTTAGGAAGTATCCTCATTGCTTTTGGTACAAAGTATGTCCTACGGAAGGCCGCCAGTGTAAACTTAATGCCTGTATGACTATTGAGTGTATGAACATTCAACAGTATTAACTTGGTGAGGTGAGATTTTGGATGTAACAACACCGGAGACAAAATGTCTTCGGTAAAAGGTGTTACAGGCAAATAATTTCTCAGCCTCAGGAGTCCTGATTTGTCAAGGGTGATATGAAACTTCTCGTATGCCACATATTCCGGTGGATTATGGGACAGAAGTGTATTATGTAGGCCAGAAAAATATTTTTTCTGGTCTGCATAGATGAAGCAAAGTAATGCAAACTGATAATTGTTGGGCAGTATTGCCCAAGGAGAAATCGACCTACAACAAGTAAGTCGCTTTCTCGAGAATCTTCGGAGAGCTGTTAAGCAATTGTAAAAGATTCTCTTAAGACTGATGAGAGTGTTAAATTTGTCTATATTGATGCTGAATGGTGTATTCAACAGTTTGTGTATAAAACTCTCCTGAGGTGAATTCGTTAGTGGGTCTATTCGATTTTTGTGGGATAGATCCAGCGGTTGTTGTGAGCTCTCTTGTTTGTGAGGTTGTGGTTGATCAGAGTCAGATTGATTCTGGTCTAAAGCCTGTTGGTCAACTTGTGTGGCAAACAGTTTGACTTCACAAACATGATTTACGGAGTTCATAACAAACTTTGGTATAGCTACCTTACGAGATTTCAACTGTCTGTTTAATTTGGCAGTCTTGTGATTGTCAAATATAGGGTCAGTTGAAGATGCTATAATTTTGGACAGTTTGTCAGAAATTTTGAGAGACTCCCTTAAGGTTGAGAATACAGGTATAGTGTTCTCATCCTCTGATAGGTCTGGTAGAGACTGAATTACATGTAAGTCAGTCTATGGCCATGAGTCTGGGTGATCAGATAACCAGGTTGGTCCTGACCACCATGTGGTACTGAATAAATTGTTCACCATTGCCCCTCGTGATCCAACATCCGCTGGATTTTTGGTTGTCGGAACATAGCTAAATTGCAAGTTAGGAACGCTTTTTATTTCAGTAACCCTATTCAAGACAAATTGCGTTAACACTCTGCGCTCTAACAACCATGTTAGAACGCATTTACTATCTTACCATAAGTAGGTCGGACAGTTTTCTAACTTTAGGGGTTTCTTAATTTTTTTTATTATTCTAGCTCCAATCAATGCCGCTAACAACTCCAACTTGGGGATTGTTATCATTTTCATTGGTGCTATTCTTGATTTCCCTATGACAAATCTGGTTATTGTTTTGTTGCTTTCTGTGTTATGGAAGCGTAAGTATGCTACCATAGCAAAGGCTACCTGGGATGCATCCACAAACACGTGCAGTTGCGCCCCGTTTGGGTTATACGTACTCGGGTATATCTGGCGAGGAAGGCAATAAGTTGTGCACTGGAACAAATCCTGTATTAGCTCTGTCGCTATCTTCTATAGTGACAGAGGTAAGGATTCATCCCACTTGTAGTTTTCATTCCAAAGCCTTTTAATAAAAGCTTGTGAAGGAATGAAAGCTGGAGTAAACCAACTGTGGGGGTCAAAAAATTGTGAGATTGCTCTAAGAAACAGTCTCTTTGACCAGATGGGTTCTTGGTCTTTAAATTTGGTCGGACTCAGATAAAGTATATCTTTGTCCATGTCCCAAGAAAGTCCAAAAACCTTAACAATTGGCTTTGTTAATGCTTGGTCGGGGGCAAAGTCATCGCGTAATGGGGTGCAATTTGTGCCCCATTGTGACAACTCCATTGATATGTCCCCGATCAACTTGTTAGCCTGATCGTGTAAATCCTTAGCTTCGTTATATGTGGGCAACGATGTTACTAAGTTGTCCACATATATATTGTCAGCGTGTTTTTTGTAAAATTCCGGATTTGCCTGTTGGAAGTGATGTGACAGAACAGCTGCCAAAAAAATGGCGCTGTCACAATTCCAAAAGGAACACGTTGGAATCGGAAAATTATTAAGTTTTCCCTAGTTAGCGGTTTCTGTGGATTCAGGACCCACAGAAACCTTGATACATCCCGATCAAGGGGGTGTAACCCGATTTGATGGAAAGCTTTTTTAATGTCGGCTATTATGGCATATTTATCCTTATGGAAAGACAAAAGTATCTGGAGCAAATCTGGCAGGAGATTTGCCCCTTTAAACATGCAGTCATTGATTGAGTGCTTTGATTGTTTTGTCTTTGCTGACCCGTCAAATACTACCCTGAGCGGTGTGCTTTTTGTTAGGTCCAAGATCCCTTTATGTGGCAGATAGTGTACAATATCTGGCTTGGATTTTGGATCTACTTCCTCTATCATTTCCAACTTTATAAGTAAGTTGAAATATTTGTTGTAACGTTGGTAGAACTCGGGTAACTTTTGTAACTTGGGGAGCTGATGCTCAAGTCTTTTGAATGACAGGTTAAAATTATCCGCCAATGGGGGTGGATAGTTTTTATACAACCATCTGATTTGGTAATGATTGTTTATCAATTTGACATTCTTATAAGAGTTGAAGAGCGTCAGCTTCCTCTTGAGCTTCTACCAAATTGTGAGATTTGATACCAATGGCGTTCAACCTCCATAAATTCTCAACCTCTTGTGGGATGGTTAAGAAGATAGGTGTGAAGATATCATCCACTTGTTTTTGATTTTGGATGTTACCTCCCAACATATATCCGAACTCTGTCTTTATCAAAGTTAGAGTTGGAGAAATATGCTGTACATTTGTCACAAACGACCACATGTAATCATTGCCTAACAATAAGTCAACCGTATGCTCATCGTCTATCTTGGAGAAATTCCAGAGTATTCCGGGAAACTTTTATGAAATTCTGACAAATCTGGTTGTTTAAGATTCTGTGTGATACTGTTGGTAGTCTTTGCAGTAATCGGAAGCTTTAACCCACTCGGTGTCAGAATTTTGAAGTCTACTAGACATAATTTAAAGACGTTGGACGTCTGATTTTGCACACCTTTAAGTCTTATAATTTCTGTTTCATACCCTTTTAGTTTTAAGGATATGAAAGCATAAGACTTAGTAATGAAGGTGTCTACACTGCCACAATCAAAAAACCCTCGTAATTTGACTGCCCTCTGCAAGTGTGGTGACTGAGCATATGCCTGAAAAACAAGAAAAGTTGAACTCTTCTTGGTGCGAATAAATGATGAAAAGTACTCACTACTCATCGGTAAGCACTCCTTCTGGGCCGCACTGAGCTGCACCGTTCTACTAGTCCACGCAATTTTATTTTCGCAGCCTCCCTGAGGAACACGTTATTTTATAGTATCAAAATCAATGATTGGTTTTGAAACTTCATTAAAATCAACAAGGAGCTTACTGTGTGCGTCCTTCCGCTGCTTTAAAGTTGCAAACCATCTGTCTCCGTGCTTACGTTGGATGGGGTATGGGGCATTCGGACACAGGCAGCTGTTGTGGGTGGTGGCATGGCAGTTAAACCACCAGCAGCAGAGGGCAATTTTCTGCTGACACTCCTGCGTTGTGTGGTAAGTTGCACAATGAGTGCACAACTTACGGATGTTAAATTCCCTCTGCCGCTGTTCCAATGTGTTGTAGTGTGGATCGGGGCAGAGGAAAGAGGGGTGTTGGTTGGTGCAAAAAAGGCATGCCTTCTGCACCGAAGGAGCCAGGTTCAAGATGCTCTTTGGAGTGTCTTGAGCCGCTTGGTTCACTGTTTCCTGTTCTCAGCATTCTGAAACAGAAGAGGGTTTGGGAGACTTAGATGAGTTTCCCAAATCACTATGGTTCTGTCTATTTGATTTCTTGGGATTGGATTTATCCTTCCCCTTTCGTTGATCGTTACCTTTCTGGAAGGTTGCGGCCAAAAATTCTGAATTGCCTTTAGGCTTTTTTTTTTTTTGAATGAACCTGTGTTTCTATTAGGGTCTTTGTTGGAGGGACGTTGCTTATCGAACATCTCTTCAATCTTAATAAATTCCCTAATGGCCGAGAACAAGTGTGAAACGTGTCATTCATTGCTTTTTAGATGATTCCTATAAGACCTAGGTGGAAATTTTTTCACTGTAACGTTGAACAGTTGTTCCTTGTCTACAACAGGTGATACCAGCCGATAACGATCTACGAGGACTGCCAATCCATCCATAGTGTTTTGAATGGACTGCAGCGTATTGTTTGTATGAGAGAAGTCAGTTATCTTATACCAGATTTCTGCTCTGACCTTACTTGGATCCCCGTACCTATCATGCAAGAATTGAAGATGTTGTTTATAACCTACATCGTCAGGTGCAAAGTGCAAAAATTTTTCAACAATGTCTTTCGGCATTGCTTGTTGCAATAACTTTATTTTCTGAGGAATCACAATATCTGTTCGCAAGTGCACATACATTTTGAAGCCTCGAATAAAACCCGGGTAGTTCAGAATCGTGCCATCCCATTCGTCGATGAAGTATTTGGGAGGTTTCAGATTCAGAGCTGGTTTTTCTGCGCACATTTCAGGATCCAATTCCCAACAACGGGGGATTGGGTCCACTTCTCTTGCATGATTTGGTAGGTTGGCCATGTTACTAGTAACAGGTCGGGGAACCAATTCGGTTACTGAGTCAAATGGTTTTTGTAGATTCAAATGTCCGACAGGTGCGTTTGATTCTAAATCATTCGAGTCAGTTTGAACAGAGCTTTCAGAGGTGGGGTAGGGGGAACCAACGCACACACGTTTCTGTGTTGGTTCCACTGACCCACTCTGATCAGTATTCAATCGACTTCGCTTATGGGAATCGCTTGAATCGGTACGTAAAGATTAACCATTACCTTGCTGAATGGCTGGGCGGACAAATTTGTTGCGGAATTGGTCCTTTCCCATTCCGTAGACTTCCTGTACAAGCTGGATCATCTTGGAACAATTCCGGTGGATTCTGTCGATGATTGATTCCGCATGTTCCAGCTTGAGTTGGTCTTGCGCAGCTTGTTGCGAAAGACCACGCAGTTCCTCCATCAGCTTACATTCCTGCTCCTCCAGTTGCTGTCAGAGGCGGAGCTCCTCTCGGTGTTCCGCTTCCTGCTGTGGAGAGCATCCTCGGCCACACCCTGCTCCACGTCTTGCGCCTCTCTGCACTTCAGTCTCCTCCTCTCTCCCTTGAAAAGAGGGTGATGGAGTGGGGAGGAGTTGAGGCTCAGGTGTTACCATTAGCACAGGGACCAATGGGAACATTGCCTCAATTTCCCCTTGGCTGGAGCGCAGACACAGTATCGTGGAGCGTGTGAGAACAATTTTATGTTTTGCAACTCCAGGTGGCGGCCGATTCAGCGTTTCGATTACCATAGCGATCACCAGCAGCTCCTTGCGCCCTTGAACAAGGGTGAGGCCAGGTGTGCTGATGAGGTTACTAAGTTCAATGACATAGTAACCTGCGGACTTGATAGCGTCGTAGTAGAGCTCAATATTCGTCTCATACTCGTCATCATCTCCCATGGATAACAAACTGTATCGCATTCCTGCAACAGAGGATTGCTCAGACAGGTCCTGTGGTGAGAGATTCATCGGTTGTGAATCTCTCACCTGTTCTTCCATTTAGCGTTCTACATTTTGATGTAGGAGGCCACTGCCGTGTTGTGCAATTTCCCGAGCCAATGATTTGTTCTCGATGATGGGCAGAATCGGTTGATTGACAGGGAAGAAACGCTGGTGTGATGGTCCAGGGATCGGCTGGCTATCAGGTCTGGTCAGTGCTGCCGGCAGAGGGACGGTTGGTAGTGGTGGAGGGGAAGCAGGCGAGTCAGCTTCCTGGATAGGATCCATTTCAAATTCTGTAAAAACAGGGAGGCCGATAATAGACGAAATATTTTCAAAGTCTAAAACAGATTTTGAAAATATGGGCATGACCCATGGGCATAATGAAGGGTATTCATCGCGGGTCACGCACACCTTTTCCAAATCCAAAATTTGCATTTGAAAAAATATATTAAAATTACTAAAATTTTCAAAGTCCAAAATGGATTTTGAAAAATTGGGTGTGACCCGTGGGCGCAATGAAGGGTATTCATCGCGGGTCACGCACGCCTTTTTCAAATCCAAAATTTGCATTTGAAAAAACAAATAAAAATACAAAAATTTTCAGTCCAAAACGGATTTTGAAAAATTGGGCGTGACCCATGGGCACAATGAAGGGTATTCATCGCGGGTCACGCACGCCTTTTTCAAATCCAAAATTTGCATTTGAAAAAACAATCGGTACATATTAGGATTAATTCACTCGAAATGGTGTCGAAGATTTTGGAGTTTGCCTTACGTAAAGATGCATGATGCTAGGCTCCAAAGACATCGATGTTTTCGGGGTCTCTTTACGATTTTTTTATTTATTTTAATGAATCTAGTTCGTAGTCAGCATGTGTAGTCGGGGGAATGTATTAGGTTTCGAATTTTCAACGAAGTTTTTCAAAAATGGGTTCCAACTATTGGATAATTGGATCCTGTAAGTAGGTCAGAACATGTTTAAGTGTTTTGATCTACCAAAAATAATGCATTCCGCCGTTGATGTTTTGAAGTACGAAGAGATCAAAGCATTCTAAAACGGTATCCTAACAAAGTTGACGAAGCACATGGTGTAAAAGTTACAAGTAATTTTCATACCCATAATGTCGCGAAAATTAATGGATGTTGTTAGGTTTTGACTTACCGTTTGTTGCTGACAAACTTCTGTTTCAAAAAGAGCAAGGACCAGTAAAACCCCTTTCGTGTTACTGGTACTTCTGCCGATTCTTGTTGGCAAAAAACTCCAAAACTCTTCTTCGATTTCAACTTTTTGAAGTAGGAGTTGAAGCGCCAACGTGGACGAGAATCTGCTGGAGGTTTTTGTCCAAACACTCTTGAATGTTTCGTTAATTTATTCAAAAAGTTTAGCAAAGCCGAAACAATTGCCCGAAAAATTACGAAACACACTAACAAAAAGTCAATTAGGCAGCCAAGCACACTTAAAACGCACAATAACAATTTGTAATCGAAGCGACAGAACATGGCGATGTTGCTAGAATGACAGTTCAACACGATAGTGAATATTATTTTTGCACATCCAATTGGTGCTCTTGTCGATCACATGATTGATTCAGATGTTCTTTTATTCCTTGACTGGAATGGAAGGACTATTGTCTGAGTGTGCGTGTGTATGTGCGATGTTTTTTCCAGAATTCAAAGGAAAAACCATTGCCATGTGTGTGTGTGTTGACCAGTAATACACACACAACTTATCTTCACGATAAGATTGTCTTACATCCAAATGTGTGTAAGACAAAAAAGGTTACGCGAGCCGTTGCCTATTTAGAGTTTTTGCTTGTCTTTCCAGACTTGCATGTTGACAAAATACGTAATAGTTTTTTGTCGACATTTATGAAGTTTATTGAGGCGAAGCGTATTGGTATCGCTTTGTCTCCATGTGGTGCTGATCTCTGTTTTAGGGATCGACAGCCTTAATTGCATACAGCCTTACATCAACCATTTTTTTAATGTTTTTTTTTCAACAAACATGTAATAATGGTTGTTGACATAGGGTAGGTGATATGCAAGATGGCCTATCCAGATGTGGTGACCTTGGTTTGTATCGAAGTCTTCGTAAAGATTTCGATGCATTTTTTGCTGGGGGCGGCTAAAAATTTTTTGTTGAAATAATTTGTTGATAGAATAACGGGAACACGACATATTGTAGAGAACTTGCCGTATTCTTTCATATTTTTGTTTATTCAAGGATTATTTTAGTTTTCGATATATATCCGATGAATAAGCAAGAATATGAAAAAAAAATATAAGAAGGAAATATATTTTTTTTTGGGGAGTGAGAGTCAAATGGAATCAAATCCATTTGATTCATATACTCTTCTGTTTATTATATGTGAGGCTTATCATAGATTCACATATACGTATATTGCCAGGGAATATTTTTCCCAGGCTTTGTCGGCCGAGATTTTATTCTCTATAGGTTTTTTCTTTCTTCATTAGAGAAAGAAAAAATACATAGGCCTAAGTTTTTTGACGTGTATTTGAGGACGGGTATAGTCTCAAATTCATCTTTTGTGGTATTCAAATTTAGTCGTAAATTCGAATTCATTTATTTGTTACGAAAATATGATGCATGGTTATGTGTCGCATTCTTATGTGACTTGTACAAGATCCTATATACAGATGAAAATCGTGTACTTGTGGATAGTCAAATGTTAATTTTTAGCTTTTGACTATAAACAGAAACATTTTGTCTAGAAAAAAAAATTTTTTCTGGACAATGTAGGTATGTGTTCGAGTCTAATAAAAGTTTCGAACGCAAGGAAGAGTTATTTTTTACACATAATTAGTGATTATACTCATGTGCTCGAAGCCACCGTCAGTTTCGAGTACATAATTATATGTTTTATTGTGCTCGAAGCCACCATCAGTTTCAAGTGCAAATTAGTTAGGCATTTGAGGTTAAATCAACTTCAAACGCTAAGTGCCGTTAAATAAATTTCCATTACAGATATTGACTTAAATTGCCAGTGGAAGCAGTTTGTAGTAGTGAGAACTGATTCTATTTAGATTCAGTTTTCATTTTACATCGAAACAAAATCGAAAATACCCATATTTCCGACTTCAGAGTTTCTTTATGTGAAGCAGATGCTTGAAAAAGTATCTGTTTCTCTGAGAAAACCCCGATGCTCTCGCTACCATGTAGTGGCAGAGACACTACAGTTGTTTGGCACTTATATTTAATGTGTGTTTAAAGTTCAAGGGACATGAAAATATACGTTGTCACACACCTATCTCGCTCACTAGATCCGTAACAACTACGGCGACCTCCTCAGCCCAGTCACTTGCCTACCTACATTTCTTCAGTAGGCGAGTTCCCTTTACGCCCGCCAGGCGCGCAGGAGATTGTGGATGTTCCCACCCACGATAGAAGCGATTTGTGAGAGAAGTAGAATGTATGACATATATATAGTGTGATGATGATGATGATGATGATGAAGAATGAGATGAGTGGGATTTCCGTTACAACACATATACCTATACAGTGTGTACCAATATATGTAGGTATATGTTCATATTTCAGTATGTGTATATACGTATATACTTATTTTTAGCCCTAATTTTGTTTTCATGGTTTTGAGAAAACTACATAACAGATAGAACTGAAATTTTTTTGAGGTATAATCCTCATATTATAGAAACAGACCTAACAGAAGTTTAGTGTTTATCGATTCAGTAGTTTTCAAGAAAATGAGAAAATAAAAAATTCCTGAAAAAGTGGTTTTTCCAAGATTTTGAGAAAACGAAAAAAGTGATCGAACTAAAATTGTCACAACAGATTGTCCTCGCATGTAGGTACAAACCTGATAAAGTTTAGTGATTGTGCCTCTCCTACCAAAGATTTGCATCGGGAGCTGAAAATTAGACAACCCAGTTTTCGAATTGTTCACTAAATCAGTAAATATTAAAATACTCAACCACATACTCTACATTACCACCAGGGAGGCTCAAACTCAGACGTCGATTAATTATATTTTTTTAAATTTTTCACCATGACAGAGCGATGTAAGTAGGTATTTGACTATATATCGTATTTGATCAGTAAAAAAAGATGATTTCTGGTTAGACATGCCGGCCCTAAATAGGCAACCAGAGTGTACCTTTTAACGTACTTTTTTGTGTTTATGTACGCTATCCTCGTGAATTTAAGAGATGTTTTTATCAGATATGTTCTAAATTTGTGAATTCAAGCAAAACGTCGAAAATATGCAGAAAGTATGCGAAGGTTGCCTTACTTGTTCGCCGGCATGTCTCGACATTAAAAAGTACATTGGTATTATGGAGCTTTATTGGTTCAGTACTATATAGTCAAAGAAGTACGTACAATAAAAATAAATTTAGTAAAAATGAATTTTTAATAATACGTTTTGATTAACGGTAAAATGAGGTATAAAATCTAGCGCACCAACACTTATATAGTCAAAAAACTCAGTCACAGACCCACACTCATTGTCTGACGACTTTAGTGCTAAAAACGACAAATGCGGTGATCCTCTTCAGTACTAGAATTTTGTTCTCGATCAAGTTATTCTATAGAATCTAAATTCACATCCACTGAACGAAACGGTAAATAAAGAAAGAAGTGAAGAACTATCGTCTGTTCAATAAAAGCGTATAACTGACAATCAGTATTGAAAAATTATCGTACTTTGGACCACATGGTAAAAGTGAAACTTCTTTGCTACGTTGATGTTGTTACGTGATTTTCAGTGATCAGTCAAATCAAAATGGGTGGCAAACCTGACAAAAAAAAAAGACAAAATGGTACAATGTGTCAATATTTTGGGTCTGAAAAAATCAAAATATTTTTGTATTTGTAGGTGGTGAATGGTACCTCCGAAATTAGTAACTTAATGTTTGGTTCTTAGAATCATCATACTTACCCATTTTAACTCTGTCTATCGTTAATACTTAAATGAATAAACCAACGTTAGATAATTATTTTGAAGTACCAAAAAATTTATAAACCAGTATTGTTTCAAAATGAATAAACTTTTTGAGCTAGTTTTTTAGAACTCTTTAAGCTTTAAAAGAATGATTTCGGAGTCTACAGTTTAAAATATTGAGAACAATATCACTTTATAAACATTTATTAAGAAGAAAAATATCGCTACATACACAAGCAAATTAACTACACAATAAATACGAATACAAAAAAAATTATAATTTCTCAAAAAACGAAAGTAACATTCGATTCCGTTTAGCGATCTTTTTCATTTCTACGGTTATTAATTTTTCATATTTTTAAATACATAATTTCGATGGACAAATGCTTTGAAAAATCACAGAAACATGACAAAAATCGTGCATTATACATGTATTTAAAAACTTTGCCTCGATTTTTGAATTAAGTATGTACACTTTTTATTAAAAACCAAAACTAATTTTAAACACACAAAATTTAATTATACAACTAGAGGTAATTTTGTTTGTTTGTTTTGTTTTGTTTTTTTTATAACAATCAGTTTGAATTTTTCTTCATCAAACGAACAAATTGAAAGCCACAACTAGGCGGATATTCATTTTGTTAGCCCGAATGCTATAAGGAGAGGTAACGCAGCTAACGGACAGTTTTCGATACAACTCACTCCTAAACACAAAAAGTGATCTGTCAAGAACTGCCATCACTTGAAATATAAAAGGACTTTTTGTGATGTAATTCAAAATAAAAATGCAATAATTCCAAAAAAAAAGAATCGACATAATAATATGACAGTATTCGAAAATTGAAAAATTTCCAAACATGTTTTAAACATTAATGACCGAGAAAGATTCTCCCAACTTTTGCATTCAGGACAATACACTAGTTTACCTACTCCGTAGGTTTTTACAAAATACTCTTTCTTACGATTAGAAGGAAAAAAAATACTGGTAACCTAAACTTACATAAAATTTTCTTCGTTACCACCAGTTAAAGGCACGCATGAAGATTTGTTTGTTGTTTTTTTTTTTTCCCTAATATAGTATTACAACTAAAAATTCAGAAAAAATAAAAATAAAAATTTACATGAAAGACCTTAATTTACAAGTTTTAAGTTAAAACTCAAAAGCCATGGGGAAACGGGAGTAATAAACATCACAAAAACGATTCTTTTCAACTGCATCGAAAATTTCAATACATACCATTCCAATTAACCTTTTCGTTTATTTATGTATTTATATGGTTGATTTTATTTTTTTTCTTTCTTTCTTATAAATTTAAAAAAAGAAAATGAGAGTGCCTAATAATAATAATAATAATAATAATAATAATAATAACGATAATATAAATAATAATTAAAATAATTAAATAATTATTACTACAATAAAGAAAATAAATTCGGGGAAAAAAAAACTAGAGAGAAAAAAACAAAAAATTGTAGTGCAACTTTTTCGAAATTTTAAGAATGATGAAGACTCTGTGATGCATCAAAAATGCGAAATATGATCGATCAGCGAAAAATAATCAGAATTTAGATAATCAATATCATCCAAGATTTTTTTAAACCGTAGCACAAGAAAAAATTATAACAAAGGTGAGAGAAAGTTAAAAATTATATTCAGACGAATAAAAAATAGCAAGAGCAGATGGAAACTCTCCGCGTCAAATTCACATTCCCCATTATCAATCTTGTCTGAATACATTTTTTACTTTAGTTCACTTTCATACTGAGAACGACATGTAAGGGGTTTCAAAAAAATTAAAAATTGTTTGGTCCCAAAAGAAACACACATAATGACGTTCTCCTCAATTGTAGAATGACCTACATCTCATGGTCACCACCCATCCAATACGAGTTAAGCCTCATTTAGCCCAACAAAATACTTCAAAACGGATATGCTGCAGTCTAAATTGGAGGGACTGTAGTCAACAAACATCTAAAAAGTAAATCTTTGAAACCGATAATTCTATACGTTTACAAACGTTTATGAGAAGGCAGAGGCGAACGAATTAAATCAAAGATATACAATGAAAATCAACACTTCACTTTCAGTATCATAAACAAGTTCAACATCAAAAATTATGCAACGTAAAATAGCCATTCAGTTTTCAAAATAATAATAAAACTAAACAACAGATTCAGCGAGTAAAAATTCCTGCTAATAGTACAGCACTTGGTAGATTACAAATACGAGGAAAAAACCACTCTTAGCTATTTATTTTTCTACCAATCATAAATTTTTAGAAGGCATCGAATATATTAAAATTTTACAAGCTGAATTAAACTTTGGATTCTACAACACGAAATTTATCACTTAGCCCAACGCTGTCAATACTGAGGACATCTTCATAATATACCTTCCACTTTAGTCATCGAAAAAAAGTTTAACGAAATTTTGTACATCGAGATTCTCATTCGACAAAATTTCGTTGTCTTACGGTTTCCTGAATTTCGACAGCACCTCATATTGCAAGCGGTATTCAAATTTTTGTAAAACTCATACATGAATTGTGGTCACATTTCCAGAATATCGCACCTTCTGCAGAATATTCATTCTGGAAAAACACAATCACAAATGCACCAATGAAAACTCATCGGACACTTCACATCCGCCCGAACGAACAAAATTTCAGTTCAGCTATTAAAAATCACTGGCTTCGATAACTTCGGATTCCTCGAGAAAAATTCTTCAGTTAAAAATTAATTTCCAATATAATGTACCAAAAGACATGTTAGGAATGACTTCCACTCAATTTCGGTGTGCCATCACATCATCTTCACATATGCACTTCAATATTGCTAGTTTAACTGTGACATAAGTTAACTGATGCTGATCTAATAAAAAAAATTAAAACATCGTAACGTAAAAATACAGATTCAATCAAAATAGTATTATTTTGATTTTTTCAACTTATTGGTTTTTGTTTTTTAAATTACATTTTTTTTTCTTTCAATTTATGTTTCAATTATTACATTCTTGTTATTTGGAGGAAAATGTATAAGATATGTTATTTATAGAAATATAAAACTAAAAATATAAAACATAAGTAAACGCTATTTATTTTCAAAAGATACTAGATGAGCCAGTCTTTTCGACTATTCGATTGATACATATTTTTTTTTTTTTAAGAGAGGAAATCATTTGTGAGCACTAAATTTACAACATTAGAATCGTGTTTAGGAACAACGAACAGATAACATGGCAGTAGAAGAAACAACGAAAGAGGAAATGGAAAAAATAAAAAAAATATGTTTGATTTGAAACTGATGAAAAATTTCAGGGTCCAAAATATACGAAATTCGAGTAATAAAGTAACTTTCAACGCACATTAAGCTTTTTTTTTTCTTTCTGAAAAAGCACTAAAATAGTTTTCGATAGACTAGCTAACGCAGCGGCTCATAAACAAACATCACAAGAAAATAATTAGGAAAAGGTACACAGCGTGAGGAGGAACTGAAACTTACAGCTGTTGGGAATTAATCAGATGAATTGAAGACGACAAAATCGAGTAGTACATATCAATAAATGTGACGACTGAAGGCGGTAATCCAAAAATTTTCAATCGCACGACATGGAAGAAAAGACTAGAACATAGATCTGGCAGATTTACACGGTATAACCGGTAATTATTACAATTTCACTAATCTGGTAAGAGCATATCGAAATATAAGAAATTTCAAGTCATCAGGTGCTTGAAAGGCAAAAACAAAACAAAAAAAAGTAAAATAAAGCTTAAAAATTACATACAAAGACTAAAAAAACCAAAAAAAGGTTTTTAATTTCGAACAAGAACGAGCCCAACTTAAGCTACTTCTTGATGGTCACCTAGAGATCTCATCAGGCTTCTTTTAGCTGATGGGCAGAAAAAACATTAATTTTTTGAAAATCAGATGAGAAAAGTTGAAGTTTAACTTTTCACCAATAGACGCAAGCACCAAGGCTGCGGTAAGAAAATCCTTAAAAATTTTCTTCGACAATTTAAATAAAATAATTTTTTTTTTATCCGACTTTTAAAATATTTACATAAATAAACTTTTTTTACCGCAATAAAAAAAATGAAAATATAAAAGAAAAAAAGTAAATCATAAATATTTTTCATAATCTTAAAGGAAGGCAGACTCCAAGCGTACAATTTTGGTAATAAGGAAATAAAAGTCGCAAAACCAATCAAGACTACTTGTAGGCATGTAACTGACTCCACAAATTGAAGGCGCTACAGATACCCAAAATTCAAATTTATTAGTAACGTGAAATTAACCAAATATATAAAGCTTCTATATTTGGAAATTCAAAAACTTGCTAACTCCAAAATTTCAGTTTTGGGTATTTGATTGACACACTATTTGGCTGCAAAATGAGGAAGAAAAAAGTCAGGAATAAATTATACCAAACAACCATGTTCAGCCGTAATACATATTTTCAAAATTTCATTTTAATTTCAAACAAATTCAAAAACGAGGAAATTAATTTTCAACATTTTTGCAGAATATTTTCTGACGGTGAAAAATAAAAATTTGCAGTATAATCAACTCGACTGCCTAAATTCAGTAATATCGGAATAAGTTGAAAACTAAAATATACTTCATATCACAATTTTCAAATGTTTTTTTTTTTTTTTTTTTTTTCGATTTTTCAATTTTCAGCTCAACTATACTTCAACATGTTGGAATTTTTTCGTTTTGATAAGTTCGATTAATATTATCTACGATCAACTTTGCGAAACGAATGCGACTTGTTGTTCCATCAATCTCAATGAATAATGTATTAATTTGTACGATATAGTTGTTCTTTGAAGAAATGCAGATAAAATTTCAAGATTTCAGCCTGTTCCGTATAAAAAAGACAAACTTTTCGTGATTCTGTGATACCTGCTTTCAACAATGACTATCCGTTTATCAATTTTAAGTAAATCAAATTGATAATTTACCAGCAACCAATGATACGTAAGTTATTAAATTTGTAAAAAAATAATGGTTCAAGATATTCACGACAATGTTCATTCACACCAAAAATAGAGAAAGAAAAATTGTATAACAGACGAATTTTTACTAAATTCATGATTTAAATAATCGAAAATCATTCTCAAATCGCTATTTTCTCCAGATGCTTTTCACTTTTCAATAAAAAAAAAAATCTAAACATACGTACTGATACTTTCTGACCTCGAGCAGTTTCGGAAGAAAATAATAGTAATAGTAATAGTTGTAGTAGTAGTAGTAATAATAATAATAATAATAATAATAATAATAATAATAATAATAATAATAATAATAATAATAATAATAATAACAATAATAATAATAATAATAATAATAATAACAATAATAACAATAATAATAATATTTTTTACATTTCGAATTTAAAATCATACCTAACGAGCAATCGAACCAAATTTTCGATGATCACAATTTTGAACCAAAATTATAATTTCAAGGACATAACACATCTCATGAGAATTTATATTCGAATGTTTTCACCGAGAATTTTAATTAATTATAATTTAGAAGAGAAAAAAGTTTACTAAAACACAGGGGTAAAACTGGGTAAACTTACAGTATTCAAAATTTCATATCACCATTAACGCTTTTTTAATAATATTATTCAAATATATGGGATTTTTAGTCTCGTTAATTTTAATCTAGTTCAAAAATTCATCAGCTACACACAAAACCGACTATTTTGTTCCACGGTAAAAGAAAAAATAAAATTTAATAGAATTTTGTCCACCAACTGAGGTACTTTAATGACTCTTTTAGCAATAACAGGATGGAGAGTACTGGTAACATATTTCTCCATTTTTCCGACCTCAACCTCTTATCGTACCTATACTAAATTTATATTAACCATTTTACTTATTCTCAGCAAAAAATTCAACTTCAAGGGCGATCAAGAAGTTGAAAGTTGGAAATTCGAAAGCAAGAGAAAAAAAAACAAAAAAGTCAAATAAACGAATTACTTTTACTGTTGCATTTGAAAAACTAATTTTTTTGATGAAATAAAAACAACTAAAATACTTTCAACAATAAATAATCGTTCAAAAAAAAATGCAAAATCGTAAAATTTAACCGTTTCTCCCTCAGGTAAATGATCCACAGCTTTTGATGGAATCATGACGGCAACATTAACGAAGAAAAATATGAGGGGAAAAAACAGAACAAAGAACTTATTAAAAATTTAAAAAGCAATTCGTTTTTAAATTTTGTTTCTCGTTTGAAATTAATTAAATCAATGAGGAATATACATATATAGTTACATAAACCCAAAAAGTAACGTGTGTAGCATGATTTCGTCCATTTTTTTTTCATTTACACAAATTTTTATTCCTAAGTAAAACAGAAGATGCCGAAAAAAAGACTGGTAATGGCGATTAATAGTACAAAAATAATTACCATCACAGCCTTTTAAGGTTGTATTCTAACGGTTAACACCGATTTTACGAAGGTACATTCGAATTCTCTGACGCAGAAATCGTAGTAGACGTCGTGGTGTTCTGGGATAGAGGAACAAATTCTTTAGCATCTGGATTTAAGGTACTCTCCTGCAACACAGGCAAAAAATATTAACTGAGTCAAATTAAGTTCGTTTGTTGCGCCAAACTGTTCCTTAATGAATTGGTGGTTAGAATGCATAATAAAACAAAAAAAATTGATGTATCTTCCACGGACCCTGTATATGATTAAACATAAAGCTAAAAAGAAAAAATTGTAACGTTTACGCTTGAACAGAAAATAGAAAGCAAATAAATACAGAGCATCAACAGAATCGAGAAAATTAAGGATAAAACTGGTAGAGACCCATCCTCGGATTGAAAACACTCAAGAAGCAGGCAAATTTCAAAAATCAAAGATGATATTTCCCACACGATCATTCATATTTTGATAATTTCTTTCAAAAGTTAGTAATCGAAAAAGCAATATAAATTCTCGAAGGTGTTTGCCTCAAGTTATAGAAAAATTCGGCAAAATAGGACAGGAAATGGTATTCAAATCTATCGTTTTAAAATGAGACATGCTGATTATACCAGTGTTCTTCAATTTCACGAGTAGATCATAAACTAATCTTGAATTTCTGACGTTAAAACATTTTATCAAACATAATTTCGGAAACAAAGAGACATTTCGATGATCAGGTAAACACGTAATTCGAAGTGGGGTTTATGTACTGACTACAATTCTGATTTTTGATTTTCAGGTTAAAATTTGAGGAAATAAATGGCAAAAAAATCCAGTAACGGGTTTTTATGTGCAACTCGGCTGAGATAAAGAAGTTGAATTGTTAATGTCGATACGACATGTCTACTCAGTTATCCCCATTTTCAAAAACGAAAAGATGACAAACAACCAATCCAAAACATGTACAAATGAACACTCTCTCTTCTGACGATAGTCAAAATTAGCTTGTCACACGAATAATTTGCTATTCGATAATTACTGAATAAAATTCAACCTGTAATTTGTAAAACGTTTTAATAACACTCGCTCAGTAAATTCAAGGTCATTCATGTACAACCGCTTCATTAATATACAAAAATTTTGAAGCGCGATACTCGAAATTGTGATAAAGTTCTATCGTGACCTCGCACGCCTATGGATATCATCGTCCTAATTTAGGAAACAAATATGTCAAGTTGATTTTGAAGAAAAAATTCAGCATCAGCAATACATGTTTAAGACGAACACTGAGTAACAGAATATTAAACATATGACGTATTTATGAGGTGATGAAGTAGGTATTCAATTTCCTAGATTTTTTTAAAGCAACAATCGATGATTTTGTAGCACAAATTAATGCTCGCAAGCATAACGGGTGTAATATGAAATATTTTCATTCTGAATACTATGGTTATAACTAAATTTATCGACGGTAAATTTTTCTCAAACGTGCAGTAGCTCACTTTTAAGGCTAAAATGTATGAGATTTTGAATTTTCAAAAATTAAAATTTCAACGAAAACCACAAAATAATTCATTTTTAAGATGTTTCAAAAATTACACGGTCTTACTTTGAAAATAAAAATATTTGAATTTAGTAAAAGAAAACAAAAAATTACTTAACCAACCACAATGAAGTGATTTCTTTACTTGAATTCAATAAATAAAACGGCAATACAACTCCATCTGATACTGATTTAAAACTCGAATAGTTCGATTCTCTCGATTATATGTACTTTCCGATTTTTTTACAGAAATTTAAGCTTATAGAAATCATTACTGGCACTTTCAAATATAAAACGCACTTTATCACACGACAGTTCGTTACTGAAAAGTAATTCAAGCAGCTTTAAAAACTTACTCATTCGTCACACAGAACAATTTATTAATTTTTTACAATCGTTCTGAAAACTCGCAATTTAATTTATACTCGAAAAATTCAAGTCGCGATGTCTAATTTCAAGGAGAGGCAAAATTAATTTATTTTGCGAACACAGAAATGAACCAGTCATATTACAAGGCCGAACTGACTAACTCAGATGCACGGACGGCAGATAAGTTACCAAAAAAGGAACAAGATGATAATACAATTGGGAACAGTTTCAAACGTGACTTTTACAACAGCCTGTTATCGATTCGATACATTAGCTACGTTCGTTAAGAATGCATTCTGTGTATCACATCCGAATTTTAAAACGCTACTCTATAAGTAATTGTGTTGCTCAAGTTTGTTACATTCTATTTACAGAGTAGCACTGCATAATCCAAATCTGGTACAAGCAACTCGTTCTAAACGAAGATAGCTATGATGAAACAAGAATTGGAACGTCAGAATTCCAGGATTGAGCGACTGTCATGCAATAGTTAAATTTTTAAATCGACAGAACTGAGTTAATAGGTACACGAAAAGTCAAGGAAAAATAAATAAACTCCTCCTCAATCAGAACTTAAATCACCCACAACGCGCAGTATAAGATAAACTAGCACAATCTAATACCTTCGGTTCGTTTCCATTACTTTCTGCAGTATGGTTGGTAGGTGCTCTCAGGGATTGTCTGTGGAGAAAGAAAAATTAGAAAATAAAAATCACATCGATACAAAAAGACCAATGATTATTTCGGTATAAAATACTCACAGACGATTTTGAACGCTAAATCTTGCAGGACGATTAACACTGGTTGAGTTACTGTTATTAGAATTATCACTAGGGGGATTGCTTCGAACACCGTTAGCAGAAATAGACATATTATTAACAGACTCAGAGAGACCATTCACGGAAGAGGAGGAATTTACATTATCATTAGTATTTCGGGCATTATTGGTCGTAACGGTACCATTGCCCTGTATTTCAGACTCTTCGTCATCGAGCATTGCAACAATACATTGCTCCATTAATTCTTCTTCTTCCAATTCTCGTAAAACCTAGGCAAACAAACAAAATGCGTTACCATATGTCATTCATTGTAAACAGGAATATTATAGTCCTTAAAAAAAAAAGATAAAAAACCTGCGAGTTGAATTCTTCTTCGTGTTCCATCCACTCGTATTCGGAGAAATCACCATCGCGAATGGGAGCAGGCATCATTTCGAGTTGATCGAATTCATCCGAAAGATAACCATCGCTGTTAGCAGGGTCCGGTGTTTCATCACTTGGTAACTTCATTTCAAAAAACCTATCAATAACGAATAAATAAGTAAAATAAGGTCGTGATATTAAAGTAAGGGTAAAATTAATATAGGTAAAAAATAAGAATTGCTCCACAATCTGAAAGTGAATGTTAGCAATTGATTAAAACCATGTCGACAAAATAAATTTTACACGAACGCACAACAATATCGTATCGTGTGCGACTGCGACCTAAATAAACGAAAACGTGTTACGTAGACATAATAGAAGTTTATATGGCAGTAAGAATGCAAAGACTTTGTTGAATTCATACCTTTGAAGTATATTCTGACAAAAAAACACTGTTCTGAGAGAAAACAAGATTAGAACGAATTAACAGATAATTTTTACGCAAAAACAAACATCCTCAGAGCTTCTTTCCTATTTCTGTTTTCTGTTTTTCTAAATCCGTTCTCTTTTGTACATTACAAATTCATAGACACTATTTCATTGTAGAATGTAGATGACAGGCCATTCAAAACGAAATATAACTTTTTCGAATTACGATAAGTGAACACTCTTGTAGGAGCGCCAGTAGTCCAAGATGAAAATAGGACCTCTTTTACATTTTGTTGTAACGGAAATCCCACCTTCTCTGTTTCTTCATCATCATCACTATCACATTTTATATATATGTCACATGTACACTCACATCACGAAGTGCTTCCCCTACTATTCTCGAACCAATAACGCCGTTGCTTTGCCATTTTGTATTTCGTTTGTGAAATGTATTTTAGTCCGCAATAAAATGTCGTTAAAGTAAAAAGTCTCAAGTTCTTTCGATCCTTGTTCTGTACGCCTCACATCATGGTAGCCATCGTTGCGGTAGAACTTTGAGGAGAGACTTGAAAAATCCTGAATTGATGGATAAATAATTTTTTGAATTAATTTACTGTTGTGCGAAAATTTTTTCATGTTTTCTGTTGAGTAATACATGAAGTATTTACCGTGTTTTTTCGAGAAGTTTAAACTCGAATTTTAATTTATTTTCAATTTTTGAAAAATTCAAAATTAAATCGAAAATTAGAAGCTGAAGTTCCAGACTTAATAATGGCCAATCCTGGAAGTCATTTAACGCTAAATCCAGTAAGGACTGCCAAAGAGATCGTGAGAACAGTCAAAGAAAACCTACTCCCATCATCGAGGATTCACCATAGATCCATACATCGAAGACCCAAATTTTCGTCCAACTCAAAACAAAATTCAAGCAGGAAGTACAGCGGTAGTCAGCGGAGCATTGAAAACAGAAATCATTCGTCGACACAACAGAAATATTAAGGTAAAAATTTTTTTTGTAAAGGTAATATTTGTTGAAGTTAATTATTTTTCGTGTTTGTGCAATTATTGTATTTGAACTGAGGCAAGAAGAGTAAAAAACCTAGTAATCGTTTATGTCCCCTACAATAAATTTGTTTGAAGGAAAAATTGGAGAGTATAATATTGAAAAGGAGGATTTAAAGGAATTAATAAAAAAGTTTGAAGGTGAAAAAGTAATTGATATAAAAATTGAAACTTATAATTTACCATATGTTAAATATTTCATGGGAGAGATAATATTGGAATCATTTGTAGTAGACATATCTGGAAGAATCGAAGATATTAGCAGTTTAAAATATATTAAAATTTTAGAATCATCAGTAAATTATTTTTCGAACAGAATTTATAGTTCTGAAAAATCGAAGGATAAATTTATAAACAGATTCTTTAATTAATTAAATAATAAAAACTGGATAGTAACGAAATAAATAAAAAAGAGAATAGAGAAAAGGAACTAGAAAAAACGAATAAAAAAGAGGAAAATTTAATAAAACAAATTGAAAAAGGGTCAATAGAGAAAAAAAATTAATAGCTATAGTTAATAGTGAAAATACTGTGTTAGGTTTTAGAAAAATCGAAGAAAATATGGCATCCCCAAATGAAATTAAACCCATATAAGCACCCTTGGGAAAAGTATTCAATGAGAAATATTACTTAGATTGGCGTAGGATGATTATTTCAGCCATAAGGGGAGCTGGATACTGCGATATTTTTGGAGAACACAAATTTTTACAATCATATATTAATCACATAGATGATCTAAATTTCAGACCCAATAGGGATATGATGAATTATTGCAAAATGCAAGATAATGCTAAAGCATTTGTATTGGAAAGAGTGTCAAATGAAATTACTAAGCAAATAAGGGACTGTAATACTGCAATTTTAATGTTAAAAAAATTAGATAATATTTATGGCACTAAAACTTCGGTCACAGCTAATATGGCGAAGGCAATGTGGATGGAATTTAGATTTCAACCCGGAGGAAATATGAAAGGTTTTTTAAAAAAGTGGGATGAATTGGTAACCGACGTAAGAGACAGTGGTAAAGAAGTTACTGAAGCAGAAGAATTGGAAAATTTGCAATTAGCTTTATGCTACGAGCAGGCAATTGCAAAAATGCAATTTGAAAATTTACCCCCAAAAGAAAAAAATATAGATAATTTTAAGAGAATATTGAGAGAGGACTCTGACCAAAAATTTAGGGATCAGACCTTAAAAAAGCAGAATAATAATAATAATCAATCAAACAATAATTATAGAAATAATGGAAATAATAATAGATATAATTATAGAGGAAGAAATAATAATTATAGAGGTAGAAATAACTACAGAGGAAATAATAATGGTTATAATGGTTATAGAAATGGAAATCGAAATAATAATACTGGTAATAATGGTGGAAACAATAGTAATGGGAATGGTAATGAAATAAATCAAAACCAAAACCATAATGTGAATAATAATGGAAATAATAACAATGGAAATTACAGAGGAAATAATTATCGGGGCAACTCGAATTATAGAAGTAATAATTACAGAGGAAATGGTAGGAATTATAGCCAAAATAGTACGAAATGTTACAAATGTGGGCAATTTGGGCATATAGCGCAAAATTGTGGTAATAATAACACACAATCCAATATTAATAATGATAATACTAATAATAGTCAGGGAAATTATCCCCCAAAAACGAATACAAGTCAAACAAATTCTAATAAAAAAGATAGTACAGAACAGCAGGTAAAAATGTCCTGCATGATTAAAAAATTTAATCAAAGTAATAATGAATGGTTATTAAATGAATTAATTAATAATAATAAAAATCATGATAATGAAAACTATATAATATTAAACCACAAAGCAATTTTGGATGGGGCTGCAGAGGTACATCTAACGTCTGATTTTGAGAAATTAGTAGATGTTAAAAAATTCGTAACCCCAATCAAATTGCAATGTGCTGGGAAAAATACATTTTTATATGCCACGCATACAGGTAGAATGGTGATCAAAGTCGAAAATCTCAATAAAATTCAGTCATTAATAGAATTAAATGATGTCCATTATGTGCCAGATCTAAATTTAGATATTATTTCAGCTATTAAAATAACAAATACAGGAATAATTAACATCGATCAGCAAAAAGATATTGCGAACATTTACTTTATTGAAAATGCAGAAATAATAATGATTGCAAAGAAAGAGGAAGGAATTTTCTATATATATTACAATGTCGAAAATAGTAATAAAAAAATAAATAATTATAATAAAGATGAACAAAATATAATATGTGCCCCGTCACTCAAAATATAGATGATGAATGGGATGATTTTACAGTAGAACTAGAAATTCAGGAAGATGATACTAATACTGAATCACCTCAAGGGGGTGAAAATGAAGAAATAATAATAGAAAATAATGAAAATAATAATATTAATAAACCACAAATAAACAATAATATTAATAAAAAATTACTAATACATAGGAGGCTTGGGCATTTAAATGCCAGATATCTGCAAAAATTAAAAACTTTGGCAGTTGGCATTCCCGAAAACCTGAACTTCAGAGATGAGGATTTTGTAAATTGTCAGATATGTTGTATTGCCAATAGTTCAAAATTAGGTCATACTGGAATTAGAACTAAACCAACTCGAAAATTAGAGATAGCGTCCTCAGACATTATGGGTCCGTTTACGCCCTCTGTAGCAAATCAAAAATATATTTTAACATTTATAGATCATTTTTTGAAATACACTTTTGTCATGCCTATTGCTAATAAAAGCCAAGTGACAAATGAATTCAAAAACATTATAATATCCTTGAGAAATAAAATCCCTGAATATCCTATAGGCACTATAAGATGCGATAATGCAAAAGAATATACTGATGCCAAAATAATAAATTATTGTAATGAGGTTGGCATAACAATGGATTATGTGGTGCCGTATTCCCCAGAATTAAACGGTATTGCCGAAAGGCAAAATCAAACTTTAATGAGGAGAGTACGAGCCATGTTGATTGATGCCAATCTGGATATAAAATATTGGTCCTATGCTGTGGTTACATCAGCTTATTTAATTAATAGATCCCCCACGAAAGCAAATGAAGGATATAAAACCCCCTATGAATTATTCTATGGAATAAAACCGAATTTAAAAAATCTTAAAGTTTTCGGAGCATTAACTTATAGACATATACCTATGGAAGTTAGAAAACAGAATGCTACGAAAGCAAAGGCAAAATTAAAAAATAAAATCGACCCAAAATTAGCACACAGGGCCAAAAAAAATATAATGATGGGCTATACAAATACAGGATACTGTCTTAAAGACCCCTATAATCAAAATCATACATTTCATGTGATGTAAAAATGGACGAAACACAAAATATAAAATCCTTATTAATAAATAATAAACCCCTGACAATAAAATCGGCGGATTATGAATACGATTTGGGAATTAACCCAATTATTATGAATATTAATATAAAATACAATAAAATATATATAGAGGGTAACATTCCGAAAACATTTTCTGAAATAAATACAAACCCTTTTAGGGAAGACTGTATTAAGGCCATAAACGACAAATTTAATTCTCTTGATGACCTGAAAGTGTGGGAAATAGTGGATTACAATCGCCAAAAAATTGGCTTGAAAATAGATAAAACAGAAAATGGTAGAGACGATACTGAATATAGGTCAATGATAGGAGGGCTATTATATTTAGCAAGACTTACAAGGCCGGACATATTGTTCCCAGTCAATTTTTTCTCCCATTTTCAAAATAATTCTAATGACACACTCAAGAATTACGTAAAAAGAATTTTTAGATACGTCAATACAACAAAAAATTATAATATAATATATAAATTGGAAGGGGATGGAATACAGGTTTATATTGATGTCTCATATGCACCCCAAGTCGACGAAACAAATATAGAATTAAATAATCTCAAAAAGGGTAAGTCAATAACTGGATTTATGTGATTTGCTAATGGAGACTTTGTGGAGTGGAATTGCTCTAAGCAAACTATTCACGCCTCATCAAGTACTGCAGCAGAAATAATTGCAGTTTTTGACACCTTGGATACAGTAAAAGTTGTACAACACATGAATTATGAAATTTTTGGGGAAAAATTGATCGTAGATATAATGGAAGACAACATTTCAACACAAAAAATATGTTCAGGGGGTAGTCAGAAAAAATCTAGAGCTCTAATGATTAAATGCTACTCGATATTAGAAGCATTAGAAGAAAAAATAATATTTTTTAGAACTGTGAGTTTTTCATTTGTGAAATGTATTTTAGTCCGCAATAAAATGTCGTTAAAGTAAAAAGTCTCAAGTTCTTTCGATCCTCGTTCTGTACACCTCACATCACATTTCAGTATTACATAAATATGATCTCCAGTTACATATTTTAGCAAAAAGTTGAGAATTGTAATTTTATTTTATTTTTTTACCGTTTGATTTTTTTTTTTAATTATTTGAAAATGTTTTTGCAAATGTCAGATATAGGCTATGTCGGCATTTTGGAAATTTTATTAGACCATTTAGAGAAGGACAAAATATTTTAAAAGCTAACTATATCACCATAAAATTTGTGTAGAAAATAACAGGTATGTAGCCTACAGCAGTAGTTCATTCAGTTAATATTTCAAAGAAATACTGTTATAGTCCTTATTTAATTTAAATTTTTTATTTTAAATTAGATAATTACATTCTTATTGATGCAAACTGTATCCAATGCTCTGCACCTACAAAAGAACCACATAATATACAGGTTCAGTTACTTCTTCAAACAGACAAAACTGAGATCAATGGAACTTGTTTTTGCAAAGATGGAATTAAAGGAAAATGTAAGCACTCTGCTGCTTTATTAATGCTATTAGAAAGGTGTGTTTTTCAATGGAAAGAGCTATATATTTATTTATAATAGATGTTTCACATAAATTTTTATAGAACAGATGAAGATGAGATTAGTTGTACAGAACTTGAATGTACTTGGAAAAAAGGCTCCACCAAAGTCTGTGATCCCATTCCTCTAACTGAACTTTGTCATATCAGGAAAAGGAAAAGAAAATTTAATATTGAATTTTTACAGAACACTAATGAATCAATTATTAGAAGCTGTCATGACATTCTTTTTCAAGGTATTACAAGCCTTAAGGAAATACTTGAATATAACAGCTAAAGTATTTAACTTGACTATTTTCTACATTTTTAGTGAAGTTTTTAACCACTAATAAATATTAAATCATTTAAAACGACATTCGACATAATAATATCAATCATCAGTTCATCACTTCATCAGTCATTAAATTCATTATCATTGATAATTGAGTCCTATTTTCATCCAACTTCTCATTTACTTCACCAGAACACGTATCTTTTGTGACCACTTCCAAACAGGAGCAAAGGACTTGACTATTGATGTGAGGCATACAGAACGAGGATCGAAAGAACTTGAGACTTTCTACTTTAATGACATTTTATTAGCGACTAAATTATGTTTCACAAATGAAATATGAAATGGCGAAGCAACAGCGTTATCGGATGGAGAATAGTAGGGGAAGCACTTCGTGATGAGAGTGTACATATGACATATATATATAATGTGTTTGTGATGATGATGAAGAAAGAGAGAAGGTGGGATTTCCGTTACAACACCCCCCTGAAATTTTACCATTCGAGTTCTTCATCATGTTCAATATTGAAAGTAAAACGAATTATTATTTCTAAAAAAAATATTTTAAGTACAAAAAATGATATATGCATGATAAAAATAAAAAATAAAAATATTGACATCGTATTATTCGAACATTATTGTGGTAACTTTGGTTCCTAAAATAATTTTGTTGTGCTGTGCTTCGAGAGTAAAAAAATAATTGATTAAAATAAATAAATAAATGAATAAATAATATGGTAACATGCATGGAATATTCAATATTAATATATGATAAAAAATGGTAGTGTGCAAAAATGATTAAAGTACAAAAATTGGTAACATGCAAAAATATCCAAGTACTATGAGTAACGAATGATTCATTCATTGTATATTTCTAGTAAAGAAAAAAAAAAAATTAGAAAAAAGAGAAAAAAAATTCACGAACATATATTACATGAAAGGAAAAAAAATTGACAAAGGTATTTGCGATTACGAGTTTGTTGAATTTAAAAGAACGTTACGTTTCGTATCTTATCTAAATCTTATGACATGTAAAAGATTGTAGAATAATATATGTTGCATCGCTTATTATTTTTCGTGCATTGCCATTATATTTGAACTGGCATCTAACATGTTTTATGATAAGGCAACCTTTTTTCGATTTATCCTAATTGCGGTCATGTAATGGGTTTTAATCTTTATTGTGTTCATTGTTAGTGGATTTTCTTTCATCGTATTGTGTGGGAATATTTCGTGTATTTCTCTCACGCTTGTTTGAAAATGTATAGGGTTTTTATTGTGCGAATTGTAGGGTTTATTCTTGCTCGATTTTAATGCTGTTTTCTTTGTTGCAATTTTCAAGAAATCGAGTATCTATCTCTTGCAAGAATTTTCTAGTAAAATGGTTTTGTTAATTATTATTTTTGCAATAATTGAAGGTTAATTTTTTAGCAACTATTTTCATGTTACGACTTATATTTGGACTTGGGACAACTTGTACTTTGAAGTGAAAATTTTGAACATATTATTACTTTGAAATAAACGAATTATTATTATATTATGTGTATATGTTAGTGTCATTCAATATTTTAACAATTATATTTTCGAATTTTGAACGATCCAAAGATTTGGTCAAAATGTCAGCCAATTGATTCTCAGAGCCTACAGTTCTAAAAAATATTATTTTTTCTTCTAATGACTCTAATATCGAGTAGCATTTAATCATTAGGGCCCTCAATTTTTTCTGGCTACCTCCTGAACATATTTTTTGTGTCGAAATATTGTCCTCCATTACATCCACCATTAATTTGTCTCCAAAAATTTCATAATTCATATTCTGTATTACTTTTATAGTATCAAGGGTGTCGAAAACTGCAATTATCTCTGCTGCAGTACTCGATGATGCGTGAATAATTTGCTTAGAGCAATTCCACTCCACCAAGTCTCCATAAGCAAATAACATAAATCCAGTTATTGATTTTCCCTTTTTTAGATTATTTATATCTATGTTTGTTTCATCAACTTGGGGTGCATATGAGGCATCAATATAAACCTGTATACCATCCCCTTCTGATTTATATATTATATTATAATTTTTTGTTGTATTAACATATTTAAAAATTCTTTTTACGTAATTTTTAAGTGTATCTTTGGAATTATTTTGAAAATGGGAGAAAAAATTTACTGGGAACAATATGTCCGGCCTTGTGAGTCTAGCTAAATATAACAGCCCTCCTATCATTGACCTGTATTCCGTATCGTCTCTTCCATTTTCTATTTTATCTATTTTTAAGCCCGTTTCCATGGGTGTATTAGTATTTTTTAATTCTGAAATTCCAAATTTCTTTAGCATTTTGTCTATATGTTTATATTGTGAGAGTATTATGGTATTATTTTCTATATTTCTTACTATTTCTAGACCTACAAAAAATCTTGGATTATTAATTATGGTGATTGTGAAGTCTTTTTGCAATTCTTCATTTATTTTTGTAATGGATAGCTGCGAGTTTGACGCAATTAATATGTCATCCACATATGTTAAAAAATAGAATTTTTCATCATTATTTATTATTGTATAAAGACACCTATCACTTTTAGTTCTAGCAAAGCCCATATCCCTTACTTTTGTGTCTAATAGGTCATACCACAACTTGCTGGATGTCTTCAATCCATAAATCGATTTTTTCAATTTAAGTACCTGATTGGTATTTATATTTATTCCCTCAGGTTTCCTTACAAAAATGGGTTTTATAATCGGTGAATTTAAATATGCGGTCTTTATGTCATATTGTACCATTATTAATTTTTCCTTATTAACAATAGATAATAATAATCTTGTTGTTCCTATTGATGCTACTGGGCCATGGGTTTCGGCAATACCATATTCGGTTCGATCTTTAAAACCTCTTGCCACAAGTCTCGCTTTTGGTTTCAGATTTCCAAACTCATCAAATTTTACTGTGAAAATCCATCTCGTATCTATAAGTTTTTGGCGATTGTATTCCACTATTTCCCACACTTTCAGGTCATCAAGAGAATTAAATTCGTCGTTTATGGCCTTAATCCAGTCTTCCCTAAAAGGGTTTATATTTATTTCAGAAAATGTTTTCGGAATGTTACCCTCTATATATATTTTATTGTATTTTATATTAATATTCATAATAATTGGGTTAATTCCCAAATCGTATTCATAATCCGCCGATTTTATTGTCAGGGGTTTATTATTTATTAATAAGGATTTTATATTTTGTGTTTCGTCCATTTTTACATCACATGAAATGTATGATTTTGTATTATAGGGGTCTTTAAGACAGTATCCTGTATTTGTATAGCCCATCATTATATTTTTTTTGGCCCTGTGTGCTAATTTTGGGTCGATTTTATTTTTTAATTTTGCCTTTGCTTTCGTAGCATTCTGTTTTCTAACTTCCATAGGTATATGTCTATAAGTTAATGCTCCGAAAACTTTAAGATTTTTTAAATTCGGTTTTATTCCATAGAATAATTCATAGGGGGTTTTATATCCTTCATTTGCTTTCGTGGGGGATCTATTAATTAAATAAGCTGATGTAACCACAGCATAGGACCAATATTTTATATCCAGATTGGCATCAATCAACATGGCTCGTACTCTCCTCATTAAAGTTTGATTTTGCCTTTCGGCAATACCGTTTAATTCTGGGGAATACGGCACCACATAATCCATTGTTATGCCAACCTCATTACAATAATTTATTATTTTGGCATCAGTATATTCTTTTGCATTATCGCATCTTATAGTGCCTATAGGATATTCAGGGATTTTATTTCTCAAGGATATTATAATGTTTTTGAATTCATTTGTCACTTGGCTTTTATTAGCAATAGGCATGACAAAAGTGTATTTCAAAAAATGATCTATAAATGTTAAAATATATTTTTGATTTGCTACAGAGGGCGTAAACGGACCCATAATGTCTGAGGACGCTATCTCTAATTTTCGAGTTGGTTTAGTTCTAATTCCAGTATGACCTAATTTTGAACTATTGGCAATACAACATATCTGACAATTTACAAAATCCTCATCTCTGAAGTTCAGGTTTTCGGGAATGCCAACTGCCAAAGTTTTTAATTTTTGCAGATATCTGGCATTTAAATGCCCAAGCCTCCTATGTATTAGTAATTTTTTATTAATATTATTGTTTATTTGTGGTTTATTAATATTATTATTTTCATTATTTTCTATTATTATTTCTTCATTTTCACCCCCTTGAGGTGATTCAGTATTAGTATCATCTTCCTGAATTTCTAGTTCTACTGTAAAATCATCCCATTCATCATCTATATTTTGAGTGACGGGGCACATATTATATTTTGTTCATCTTTATTATAATTATTTATTTTTTTATTACTATTTTCGACATTGTAATATATATAGAAAATTCCTTCCTCTTTCTTTGCAATCATTATTATTTCTGCATTTTCAATAAAGTAAATGTTCGCAATATCTTTTTGCTGATCGATGTTAATTATTCCTGTATTTGTTATTTTAATAGCTGAAATAATATCTAAATTTAGATCTGGCACATAATGGACATCATTTAATTCTATTAATGACTGAATTTTATTGAGATTTTCGACTTTGATCACCATTCTACCTGTATGCGTGGCATATAAAAATGTATTTTTCCCAGCACATTGCAATTTGATTGGGGTTACGAATTTTTTAACATCTACTAATTTCTCAAAATCAGACGTTAGATGTACCTCTGCAGCCCCATCCAAAATTGCTTTGTGGTTTAATATTATATAGTTTTCATTATCATGATTTTTATTATTATTAATTAATTCATTTAATAACCATTCATTATTACTTTGATTAAATTTTTTAATCATGCAGGACATTTTTACCTGCTGTTCTGTACTATCTTTTTTATTAGAATTTGTTTGACTTGTATTCGTTTTTGGGGGATAATTTCCCTGACTATTATTAGTATTATCATTATTAATATTGGATTGTGTGTTATTATTACCACAATTTTGCGCTATATGCCCAAATTGCCCACATTTGTAACATTTCGTACTATTTTGGCTATAATTCCTACCATTTCCTCTGTAATTATTACTTCTATAATTCGAGTTGCCCCGATAATTATTTCCTCTGTAATTTCCATTGTTATTATTTCCATTATTATTCACATTATGGTTTTGGTTTTGATTTATTTCATTACCATTCCCATTACTATTGTTTCCACCATTATTACCAGTATTATTATTTCGATTTCCATTTCTATAACCATTATAACCATTATTATTTCCTCTGTAGTTATTTCTACCTCTATAATTATTATTTCTTCCTCTATAATTATATCTATTATTATTTCCATTATTTCTATAATTATTGTTTGATTGATTATTATTATTATTCTGCTTTTTTAAGGTCTGATCCCTAAATTTTTGGTCAGAGTCCTCTCTCAATATTCTCTTAAAATTATCTATATTTTTTTCTTTTGGGGGTAAATTTTCAAATTGCATTTTTGCAATTGCCTGCTCGTAGCATAAAGCTAATTGCAAATTCTCCAATTCCTCGATTTCAGTAACTTCTTTACCACTATCTCTTACGTCAGTTACTAACTCATCCCATTTTTTCAAAAAACCTTTCATGTTTCCACCAGGCTGCAATCTAAACTCCATCCACTTTGCTTTTGCCATATTAACTGTGACCGAAGTTTTAGTGCCATAAATATTATCCAATTTTTTCAACATTAAAATTGCTGTATTACAGTCCCTTATTTGTTTTGTAATTTCATTTGATACTCTTTCTAATACAAATGCTTTAGCATTGTCTTGCATTTTGCAATAACTCACCATATCTTTATTGGGTTGGAAATTTAGATCATCTATATGATTAATATACGATTGTTAAAATTCATGCTCCCCGAAAATATTATAATATCCAGCTCCCCTAATGGCTGAAATAATCATCCTGCTCCAATCTAAATAATATTTGCCATTAAACACTTTTCCCAATGGCGCTTGTATAGGTTTAATTTCGTTTGGGGATGCCATATTTTCTTTAATTTTACGAAAACCTAACACACTATTTTCTCTATTAATAACAGCTATATATTTCTTATTTTCTATTGAACCTTTTTCAATTTCCTTTATTAAATTTTCTTCTATTTTATTTGTTTTTTCTAGTTCCTTTTTAGTATTCCCTTTTATATTCGTTTCGTTATTATCCAGTTTTTATTATTTAATTAATTCAAGAATCTGTTCATAAATTTCTCTTTCGATTTATCAGAACTATAAATTCTGCTCGAAAAATAATTTACAGAAGATTCCAAAATTTTAATATATTTTAAACTGCTAATATCTTCGATTCTTCCAGATATGTCTACTACAAATGATTCCAATATTATCTCGTCTGTGAAGTATTTAACGTAGGGTAAATTATAAGTTTCTATCTTTGTATCAACAACTTTTTCACCTTCATAATTTTTTATTAATTCCTTTAATTCTTCCTTCTCAATATTATACTCTCCAATTTTTGTTTCAAACAAATTTATTGTAGGGGACATAAATAACTTCAAAAAATTTTTAATCTTCTAGCCTCAGTTCAAACACAATTGCACAAACACGAAAAATAATTAACTTCAACAAATATTACCTTTACAAAGAATTTACCTTACAATATCTGCTGTACCGATGAATGATTTATGTTTTCGATGCTTCGCTGGCTACCGCTGTACTTCCTGCTTGAATTTTGTTCTGAGTTGGCCTAAAAATTTTTGGTCTTCGATTTGTGGATCTACGATGAGTCCTCGATGATGGGAGCAGGTTTCCTTTGGCTGTTCACACGATCTCTTTGGCGGTCCTTTCTGGATTTAGCGTTCGATGACTTCCAGGATTGGCCTTTATTAAGTCTGGAACTTCAGCTCTAATTTTCGATTTAATTTTGAATTTTTCAAAATTTAAAATAAATTAAAATTCGAGTTTAAACTTCTCAAAAAACACGGTAAATACCTCGTGTATTATTCAACAGAAAACATAAAAAATTTTCGCATAACAGCAAATTAATTCAAAAAATTATTATTTCTAAGTCTCTCCTCAAAGTTCTACCGCAGCGATGGCTACCATGATGTGAGGCGTACAGAACGAGGATTGAAAGAACTTGAGACTTTCTACTTTAATGACATTTTATTAGCGATTAAATTATGTTTCACAAATGAAATATGAAATGGCGAAGCAACAGCGTTATCGGATGGAGAATAGTAGGGGAAGCACTTCGTGATGAGAGTGTACATATGACATATATATATAATGTGTTCGTGATGATGATGAAGAAAGAGAGAAGGTGGGATTTCCGTTACAACTATATAAAGCTACATTTTTTTTGTACTGCACTCTTACTTCACTCTCTATTGAATTTGGCTTACTATTCGAACAAAATTTGTATTAAAAACGAAGTTTTAGTTTCACCACTTTATTATGTACCGCCATATTAGGCGTTCAGTTAAGGACAAAAATTTCAAATTCACAAGTGTATATTCAACTAAATAATGAGCTGCACATCGTATGATAATAATCGAACTTAAGTAAATCTAGAGGTACAGGTGGTGACAATGATTAGGTACAACTAGTAAGACGGGTATAATCGAGGGACATTTAATCTTCATAAAATTAACAGTTGGTAATACTGAAATGAGATCAGGTTAGGTAACACTCATAACATTTATCTTTTGTACTTCTGAAACACTAACATACTTTTCCCATTCAAACTTCCTTTGCACAATGAAGGGAGATCGTCATCTTTCTCAAACTTATTTCGGACCTGTAAATATTCTCTATTTTTTAATGTATTATAGTATTTCAAACTATTTTGTTTTTTCTTTCCTTGGAAGCCAACCTCACTTCACATTTTATTTGCAAATAATAACGACATCAGAGTGACACCGAGAAAAATTATTCCGCTACTTTTGAGTCAATTCCTCTTTTCAATTGGTGCATTTATCTTGTAAAAGCAGAATAACACCTCTTGTGTCAACATAGTGTGGCAAATAAAACAAACCTATAGTACTGACTAGCAGAGATGGTGATGTAAAATTGAATTCTACATCTGCACACATATTCTACCTATAAAATATGTAAAGTGAAACATCCAATTTAATGTATTTTCTGTGGAGAATGTGGAAGATGTAGAAAATAATACTGGCAAGGAGACAAAGTACTGATAACCTTGATAAGAATTATCAATTTGTTTAGATTCTACTGGTTTTCTATATTCTTCAACACAAATCTGGAATATCGAATTCTATAAGTGGAATATTGTCCTGCCCTACTGACCAGTAAAGAAAGATGAATTCTGTTTTCTGATGCCCACCTGCAACCACTAAGTACCTTTTGACGTATTTTGCTTCGTGTTTATCTACACTACCCTTGTGAATTTAAGTGATGTCTTCATTAGATGTATTCTAAATTTGTGAATTCAAGCAATATGTTGAAAATACGCAAAAGGTATACTATAGTTGCCTACTTTTTTGCTGGCGTATCTTAACATTAAAAAGTACATTGGTCTTATGGAGTTTTACTTGTCCAGTATTAGTCAAAGTGGCAGAGACATATATGAGATGTCCAATGTGAAGATGGGTGGGGTAATTAATCTATTTTAATCAATTAATTTATTTTTCCAAAAAATTTGATTTTTGGAAATTTGAAAAAAATTGAATCATTGATTATTTGGGCTGAAAAAATTAATTTTTTATCATATTTTGTTCTTCATTTTCAGAATTACAAATTTGCCAAATAGCAAATACTGTTGAGGGATGATCCCACACTAATAACTGCACATTATATGTTCACACATTACTTAACCTGTACACAAGTCCATAATATATTTTTGTGTTTCCTTACCAGTAGCACTGACTAGATATATTAAATATATTTTTGATTTTAATGAACATTCTGCTTGTTGTATGTGTTGCTGTACCATTTTAAAATACAAACAAGTTAGTTCTTAAAAAGTGTTTCTTTTCATGTCTGATCCTCAATCTTTCTCAATAAATACAAGTAGTAGTTACATATTCTGAAGAGAAAAAAATACATGAGCACTGCTGGTATTGGGGCTCATAATTCTCCACTTGAGAAGTGCCAGTTTCAAATCCTGGCTGGCCTTAAATTTTGGAAAAAAATTTTTTTTTAAATTGTTATTGAGGTGAGTTCTGATCATTTGATGCGGAAAAGATAAAAACGGATTATCATCTTTGAAAAAGATTTATTCACAGCGTTAGTACAACGACTGATGAGCGGAGAATATTCTCCATCGAGCAGTGGCAGAAAAAGATTATGTCGACAATCAGTGTCGCCACATGTGAAACGATTAAATGTAATAAACATGTTACATACAGTGTTAGTCAAAGATCAGGTTATGTGTTTGTGAGGGAGTGAGGGAATCGTATCCCAACACCCCCTGCAATTCAAAACAGACAAACGAACATATAAGTTAAAAAAAATGTATCACACAGCGTATATATTAAAAAAAAAAAGTAAGCAATAGCAGTCAAAATTATTAAACATAAATATCTGTGAAGAAATAGGAATTATCAACTGGTCCAGCCAGACAAAAATGACGATGAAAGACTTTAGTTGAACGATGACATCGAAAGAAGATCAAACACACATATTACAAACACATAAATAATACACCAAATATTCACTTTCACGAACTTTTATTTTCACACAAAATGGTGAAGATGTTAATTCATCAACGTTTGATGAGCGACAAGAGGCACACAAAATATATTATCACAGTTGGGTTTCAAACATAAAATCACATATTACAAATAATACTAAAAACAGTGTTACCACAACATATGATATATGAGAATAATAAGCTAACGTATAATATAATTTGCTATCATTCTCACAATATCATATAAAAAGTGTTGCTAGAAAAATGGTAAAAATTAAATAAGTCGTTGACTAGCATTATGATGTACAATTAAAATGTGTATAAATTTATGAATCAATTGTTTTGTCTTATATATTGTGTAATTATTAACATGAGGTATGCATTTAACCTTCTGTTATAGTGTCACGTCTTATAAATATATTGTGTGATTTTAAATTATTATATATATATAAAGAAAAGGTCGGAGAGATCAATATCTCCTCATTGTCAGCTGTGGAAGAAAATATTATTATCTATGTCCTTATAATTAATTGTGTGGGGTTTTAAATGAGTATACTATTATTGGAATCAATTGAGTTTGTTGGGGAATGCAAATTAAATATATTATAATACAATATCTATTAATTATTCAATATTCTAATATTATTCTTACTCATTATATACTGCCGACAATGAGGTGATCTCTCCACCATTGTTTCAGTTGTTTGAGTGATCGATTTACTTGGACTTTATCGTTGAAAATATTCAAAATCGATTTGATTAATGCTTTGGGTTTTGTTCCAGAACCAAAAAGATTCTGTTAAACACGTTAAAACATAAATTAATCGTCAATTCAAAATTGTTCATCGAATTATAAAAGAGATTAATGCTGAAAAGAAAATAATCTATTAACCTTCAACTATTTAAAATATATATTATTGTTTGTGATCAAGAAAATGTTTGTCACAAAGGTTAATGTTCATGAATTCAGGTTTTCTTTTGTTGGATTCAATGAAGTTCCTCCAACAAAGATTTCCTATTTCTGCAATTCTCGACCAATAAGATAAAGTATGAAAGGATAATTGAATCCACCTTTCAAGTTTCAACTTTGCTTGAATTTTGGTCGACAATATACACGAAAATGTACCAAATTTTAATTTTAATATACTGAAATTTTAATTTTTTAGTTAATTTTTGAACAAAATCACACGAAATAATGATTAATTAGTCTAAAAATTTTACTTATCTTATTTTTTCTTCGTTGATTTTCGTAGTTTTTCGATGTTTTCCAGCTACTTTCTTGCCCAATTGACACCAAACATCGATGATTCTTCTCAGGAATTTCTCAAATTTCAATCTCTCTGACTCAGCTTTTTCTCTCCAGAACACAGCATGAGCAGTTACCAACTATTTTTACCTTCGTCAATTGGTTTGTTCAGCCACAGGATCCTTTTGATCTGCTTTCCAAACTTTTTACTTTGAATTTTTCAACTTACGCCCAAGAATTTACCTTCATTTTTGTTGACTTCAAATTTTACTTTTCGATTCACTCACTTTAAAACTTTCAATTTTTTTTAGGATTTTTACTTTTATCACTAAAATGAACTTTGCGTTCATAAATTTTATACTTTTCCTTCCACTTTGCGTGGAGGTATCACACAGCACTAAGCCTTTTCACTTTGCGTGAATCACAAAACTTTAAAGTTTAATTAATTACACAATTAACACATTTTAATTACTGCACTTCTTTTCCGATCTATTGCTCTGCCTACCATATTGAGGTGAGTTCTGATCATTTGATGCGGAAAAGATAAAAACAGATTATCATCTTTGAAAAAGATTTATTCACAGCGTTAGTACGACTGACGAGTGGAGAACATTCTCCGTCAAGCAGTGGCGGAAAAAGATTATGTCGACGATCAGTGTCGCCACATGTGAAACGATTAAATGTAATAAACATGTCACATACAGTGTTAGTCAAAGATCAGGTTATGTGTTTGTGAGGGAGTGAGGGAATCGTATCCCAACAATTGTTATTTGTAAAATGGTTAGTTAGGTTTGCTGATATTTTTTAGTGCTTTTAAGAATAATTATTTTTAGATTAGATTTAGATATGTTTTTAGTTATATGAGTTCAGATACTAGAATCACTCAATACTAGGTTCACTTGTTGCATAGAAGGTGGGATATTTTAGACAGATGCAGGGGGCTGGTGCATGGTATGCCATTTCTGTATTGACTGTGACAGTGGGACAAATAGGGTGGGTGGAGCCCCACCTCCTACAGTTCTCCCTGCCATTGCAAATATACAAAGTCATATGCCTTGGCCCAGGCCCCCTGCATCATCCAAAAGATCTCCCTGGTACTGTACTGGTATCTACTATGCTTACTAACACAAGTGAGAAACAGTAAAAAAAAAAATTCAAAAAAACATTTTTCATCGTTCAAAGAAATTTTTCAGTCAGTTGACAATCCTGTTTTAATTATACAGTACTGGTAGGGGGTAGGGGGCTATAAAATACAAGCATACCAAACTGGTCATTTTCTTCATAAGTCACTTTAAAGGAAAACTGGTCAAGAAGTGTAAATTTGGCACAAAATATTCTTATCTTCTTCAGTGGTCTGAGTAGTCTTAATGAATATTAAAACTGTGATTTTGCCTACATTGATAAAAAAATCAACCTGATGTTCGACTCTCCTTCCAATGAAGAATCACAAATTTTCATCTAAAAATACATTAAAAACTGAAAAAATTCAAATTTTTTTGCACAACTGGTAATTATTTGTTCAACTAAACCTTTTTCAATCAGAAATTAGGTTCTTGAAACAAAAGGGAACCATAAACTATAAAAACAAAAAGGAATAAAATATGGTTTTGTGTACCAGGGTATTGTAGTAGTCTTGGATGTATATCACTTTACCTTCTGTCACTTAGTACTGGTTACCCACCAGCCCTATTTTACCAATGTTAATGAAACATGTCATAATTCTAAATCTAAACAATAGATATTGGTTTACTGTACATGTGTAGTAAAACTATAACAACTGAGATGTTGGCATGAATTTTTTTGTTTACCTGGGTATTCACAGAGACACACAGCTAAGGAGATGTTCAATGCTCCATCAAAAACATGTCAAAGATAGAGGGTTGATGAAATGTTTTGAATTCCCATATTTGTTATAGTGCATTTGTTGTTCCTTAATAGTGTGGATATGTATTGGTACAAAGATATCTGTTTTTGAAACAAAATATGTGTGTAACATAAATTGCTTCTTTTCTATCTTTCACGTATTTTTTAAACTACAACATGTATGGAGTGTTGGACATCTCTTTAGCTGTATGTCTTCGAGTATCCAGGACTAAATGATCAAAGCTCTGTACAAAGTGTACTATTACTTACCTATGTTCTTTGCTGTGTAACAGCTTAAGGTACTCTCTAGTTTCTATGTAAATTTGGAGATCTATTTTCCTGAACTTAATGTGGCAGCTTCCTGTAATAGGAGACATTGTTCGCAGGTAACTTTATGGCTCCGAGTTGGTTGTGCGCATGCACCTGAACTTGTCTTCTTTCTATATAGTTTGTTATAAAACGTCGACGAATTAACATTAATTCGTTGACAAATTAAGGGCGTTAAATGCACACGAATTAATGCCATTAAAAGCATATAAATTTCCTTTGATTCATTTGTTTAAGAACATTAATTTGCCGATAAATCGAAGGGAATTCATCAACAAATCAGTCATTGAATTACACACAAATTAAAAGGAATCGAATAGAATTCAACGATGAATTCTATTCAATTTGTCAAAGAATTAATATCCATAAACACACACAGATTAAAGGGGATTTGGGTCTACTCTCAAAACTTCTATTCGCCTTTCTCCAAAATTTGAGGATAAGAGTTAAGAGATCATCCAAATAACAATTAAAAAGATAAGAAGTGAGTGATATAAAATTATAGCATGCAAAAAATAACTTTAAAATCATTTAATTATGCTACAAAAAACTTTTATTTTCATTGAGTAGTGATGAAACAAAAAAATTAGACAATTAGATACATTAAGATCGAAAGACAAAAGAAAGAAGAGAAAAGAAAATAAAAGAAAGAGAAAGAAAGAAAACCCTACACTATTTATCACAAGTTGAAAAGTTTGCTACATTAAATAAATAAATAAAAATTAACGAGAGCGTAATTAAAATAGATTAAATTTTCTCTTCAAAAATAAGTTGACAAAAAAAAAGAAGAAGAGAAAAAGCATTAAAAATCGAAGCATGAGAAATCAAGCGCAGGACAAAAATATAAAAATAGATAAAATTAGTTGTTTTTTTTCTTTTTATTTTCTCTTTTCAATTTTATACATAAACTTCTAAAAAAAAAAAATTGCACTAAAATGTAGAAATATATTCGCGCAAAATCAAATAAAATTTAAACTTTTCGTTATAAATATTGCACTGAAAGTTTCCTAGGGGTAAATATCTACAAATAATACCCTAAACCTTTGACTGTACATATAGTACTCGATCAGTAATGAATGATGATTTCTGGTTAGACATGCCGGCGTTAAATAGGCAACCACAGCATACCTTCTGAGTACTGACTATATATAGTATCGTAACCAGATTAACAAACTAATGTTAATTTTTTTTTTCACTAAACTTGGACCTGAGAAATGAATTCCACCAACAGGTTTCACTTCTGTTGTTAGGTCTAAATTTGAAAAAGACCGAAAAGGTACCTGACCATTTTCGTTTTCTTTTCCATGCAGTACCTAAACTACATTTTTTTTAAAAGTTTTAGTTTCTATTGTATACAGCAGTCAACTCTTTTTATAAAGGTTTTTTATGATACCTAATAAAAAAATACTATTTGCAGGACAATTTGGAGAAATATTTGTGAAAAAGAGAACATCTCGACTTCTAACGCACCACTGTGTTTTAAAAACGAACCAGATTTTCTGTGGAAAACTTCCCCATTAGATTTGTCAGTCTTATATTTATTCAGTCAATGCGTACTTTGCTTTGTGTTTATGTATGCTATCCTCGAGAATTTAAAGGATGTCTTTGTCACATGTATTCTAAATTCGTGAACTCAAGCAAAACGTCGAAAATACGCAGAAGATAGGGTTGCCTACTTTTTCGCCGGCATGTCTTGACACTAAAAACTACATTGGTCTTATGGAGCTTTACTGATTCAGTACTTTAAAGTCAAAGCTCTAAATGAAATAAACCAGCGGTAGAAGACACAAAACTCACAGAAACTGATGTAATTTTTACAAAATGATGGCTGATGGTCACAAAAAATAAATAAAAATTGTGTGAAAGAAGTGAGTTTTGTAATTTAACAACTTAGGGTATCTAATATATAATATATTTATTATTGAGAATAAATATCACTTTCCTTTTTACGTCGCAAAAAAAAGGGACAAAATCGACTTCTTCAGACTGACTAAAAACACACGGACATATAGACATGCACACACACACGACAGAGTTTTCTTTGGTAAATTTTCGTCGATGAAATGAACGCACGCCTAAAGGTTTCCAATTGACATGATGACAGACTATACATAGAAGTCGGCACTATCTAAAATTCAGTTAGTGGAGGTTTAAGTCTGGAAAAAAGTTCCGTATAATCATGCATTAGAAATCATTTGTTTCGAGTAACAGAGGATTTCCGTTTTAAATTTCCTTAAACAAAGAAATTCAAAAAATTCTTTAGATTTAATTTTCGACCCTATAACCATATTATACTTGCCGAGTAGGTATATTTAAAAAGGTTGTCTTGACCAACTGCCTATCTTCAATACTTACGAAGTAATACCAAAAATACACGAATGCATGATGAGCTACCAACTACAATTCCAGTAAGGCGATAAATTGAATGTACTCAACTCCGGAACATACATGGGGGAGCGGTGCGCAATTCGCTTCAGCTCCTGGAGCGAAACCAAATATCCAAAGAGCTGGACTGGGAGAGCTCTTTCCTTTTCGAGGAGCGTGAGCTGAAATCAGATCTTTTTTAGCTCCTTCGAGATTTTCTGTTTTTACTACAAATTTTATATTATATCGGTTTCTTTTTTATTCTGAAATATTTGGCAACACTGATTTGGTACAATTTTTTGATAATTTTGTAAAACAAATTCGTAATTTCACAAAAAAATTTCCAAATTTTACAAACAAAAAAATTAACTGGAGCGGAAATGAGCGGACCTGTCCCTTTTCAGAAGAAATGGAGTGAGCGAGCTCCCTTTTTTCAAGCAAATGAGCTGGAGTGAGCGAGCTCCAAAAAAATGAGGAACGCCCCCGTGTATACTCCAGAAGTATCGAAGATAGTAAGTTGGTCAAGTGAATCTTTTTTAATGTACTTGATGGATACAAGATTCCATAATCAAAAATTGAATACGAAGGATTTTTTGAATTTCTTCATTTGATTTTGATATGGAAAATTTAAAACTTTGTAAGCCTGTAACTCAAAACTACTGATTTGAGGACTTCTGTTTATAAAGAACCTTTTTTCTTATTTCTAAGCGTAGCAATTAAGTTTTAGATACGGCCGACTTTTCGCGGAATACCCAGTATATGTAGTAACAAATGACAATTTATTATTAAATTTTTGCAAGAAGACAACGAGATGTCTTTTCCACATGAAAATAATCATAGTCATCTACAAACATTTGGGACAAGCCGAACTGTGACGAAACTGTGATAAAACATTTTTTTTGGCGCCATAATTTACAAGACAAAGTTTCAATACAACAGCATTTTAAAGTCGATCAATCGAACTTATTTTTCTACACAATGATCAACAGAGAAATAGATGGTTCGAAATGAGTTCAAAGTTCTGAGCTGAATCAAACGCGCTATCTTCCTCAAGAGGTAGTCCGACTGCTAATCAACTGGGTCACTAAGTTGAATTTTTAGACCTTCGGACAGTACGCGAAAAAAATGATCAAAATTTTCAGATTGAGCTCCGACTGCGACTCGGGTGAAAGGGGCGAATAATTTATCTGATTATAAGAAATATCTTACATTACCATCCTTAGAAACGTTTTGAAAAATTAGTTCAGTTAGAGTGCATGTAACTCTCCAAGCCTCTTAAAAATTAGTTTCTTACGGAAATTATTTCATGGATTTTGGATGGTTAAAAAATGGAATAAAAAAAAGGACGCTGAAGAGACGGCAATAGATCCCTTACGTTAACAACTTATGTGATGTATTCACGCCACAACTGAAACAAAGTATTTTCATACTTTTTACTGTCTTTTCAACATCTGTCATCACGTCAACCGAGTTACACTTCCTACACGCAGCATATCTCACTGAACGATGTAGTCTTTGTAGTTTTTCACCTGTTTCAACTGTTTTTTAATTTGTTTTATCAGGTCGGCAGGCTGCACAAGCAGCGACATGTCCGAGCCGACCGCATTCAAACGATCTTTCACTTCGTTGTCTTTGAAGAATAAATTCAACGGGCGACCGTTTATCTCCGTAATGTACCACGTGGTCCACGATAAACCATTCATGGTGCGTACTCGCGACGTGAGACCCTGAGCAGCTACAATGCTTTTGGACACGACCTCCTTGATTTCGGCCGTATTACTCTCCTGTACGATGCCCAAATTTTGTCCTTCCTGCTCTTTGCGCAGTGCGTACACCCTGCCACAAGGTATTCGCCGTATGACGAACTCAATCTAAACGAATAAAAAATAAAAATACACATTATTCGATTGAATGAGAATCAGAAAATTTGAAATAGTTAATAACGAGATTTTATTTTGAAATTTTTTCTGCACCACACTTCAAAATTTAAAGACAAATGCGGGAACAAAAATTAATTACGAGATGCTAAATACCGTCAATGCAGTGTTAATAGACAGTCGAGAAGAGGTCTAAACGCAAAAACTAATTTAAAATTCAAATTTGGGGCCAGAAAATACATGCGTGCTGATACATAAAATCGGAGATGGGTTCAGAAGTTCGAAGTTGATAAATTTCCTCATTATGGAACATATCAAACCAAGGAAGTTTGAATTCTAAATTTTAAAAAGCATGAATACCGATAACAGCCACAAGAAATAGTTACAAAATTTTTTAATTTTCTGAACTTGTTGCCAAGGGTGGCCCAGAAAATGTCCAATGACAAATTTAATTTTAAATTCGAATTTGAGAATCTATAAAATGAATGCAAAAATACGATACGCAGTGAAATAGGTGAACTCGAATAATACACAAAAGGAAACAATTATTTTCAACTTCCACTCGATTAAATAAATAGCATACATTCCATATCACACCCGAAGTACAAAAGTAATACACGTGTAAAACCTCCAAAAAAACTGATATTGTATTTCAAACGATTAACTCTGACATGACAATCAGATAAATACACACACTTACAGACATTTCATTTTTTCATTTTTTATACAGGCGTGACAAAGGCAATGATGATTAGAGCGAAACTTTCAGACGAAAAAATATCCGATTTATGGCTACCGACAACTAAGTACTAGCTCGCAGCTAGCACGAACTTTATTTGTGCCCTAATAAACACCATCGAGGATACAGGCTAATCATCTATTTACTCGATTTTAAAATTTAACCACCAAACAGTAATCACTTCGACAAATAATTTAAAACTTTTTTTTAAACTTACATAAAGACTGGGCCAAGCTCGAATGAGTTTCTGCGCGTCCGCCGCACTGTTCACAATTTTTCCGCCCAAACTAATGAGTTGATCGCCGATGTGCAGAGCTGTATACAACATAGGATGCTCTTTTTGCTTCCAACCAGCAATCCTGCAGAACATATATATATAACATGAAATCATAAGAGAAAAACAATTTTTTACAGCCTAATAAACACCGTTTCCGCATCAATTAGTATAATAAAATCAAAATACTTGAGTAAAAATAATTTCGATTTAAAATTATATCCACGTGTCATAAGCTGATTTAGTAAAATAAAATTAAAATTCGCAAGTAAAAAAAGCTTTACGATATTGTGAAAAGCCGAATTTATAATTTATCTTAAGGATGCCCTGCGAAAAGTGATATTAATATGGGGAATATTGGAAAAAATACCCGAGAAAAAACTATAAATTTGAAAATTTGAATAGTAGGTTACGAGGTAGTAAGTTGAAAATTGTGAAAACAAGTGAAAAATTCTAAGATTCGTCAATAACTTGTATTTTGTCACCGACACTTTCACCATTTCGTTAAAAATTCAGAACACCAGGGAACAGTCTACAAAAATAGCTATTATCTTCAATTTTCAGATAAAATAATGATGCTTCTGTCCAAGTTATGCACTTAAACAATATAGTTTCTTGTTTCTTCTTTTTCTTTTTGGGGCTGGATGCTTTTTTGGTATTTAGACTTGACCATTTGCCCAGAGAAAAAGATAATTTGGTAGTTACTGTATTTTGTTTCATTTAATTTAAGTATAACAGGGAAAAAAGATAAAATTTTAGAGAATAATTTGATTATTAGGGAGAATAACTTACAATTATGAGACGATACGAGATACACTCCACAAAGAGGGGGAAAAACGTGTTTTAAGAGTTCGTTTCGGACAAGATTTCTCTCTCCAGTTTTATTTTATTACATTCAAACAAAATTTGCCTCTGGTTAGGGTTCATGGTGATAGCACATAGATCGTGTTTTTAAGTTAATTCAATGTAAATGAGGGGGACGTCTGTTATATTCAGTTTTCAAAAGACTGATAATAAGCAATAACAATACTTTATAAGTAGGTTTTCTTTAGAAAATCTACCTATTACGCTTGGTGCGGTATTAGCCCCCAAGGTTGGGGGTGGGTACGTTTTTCTTTCATAACCTCGAGAAAATTTTGGCACCAATAACTCAAATTCATATATATATAAAAAAAAGGCGTGCGAGGGTCCCCCCTCACATATTTAATGTGTAAACATTCAGCTGAAACACAATAAATATGTATCTAGCTTGTATGTGTGCGTGCATGTAACGTGCCTCCAGCTTGCCACAGATGTCTGCTTGTGAGTGTGTGTATGTGTGTTATGTGACAAACAAAATTCAAAACTGGACAGTGCGCCATGCAGTTTTTTTATGCAGTCTCAACTTTTTTGTATCTAATATTTTTTTACACCTGGGAGGAAGCGGACTAGAGAACAAGAATGTTTACAGATTGAAAAACTCAATTTTTTTGTCAAATAATTCTCATGCAAGTACGTGTTTATCAATATAATATACTAGAATAACCAATTTTTTTACAAAAAAAATAAATTTCCTATTTTTAAAATCTTTTGGTTTACCATACACGAATAAATTAAACAATTTAACGAAATATATGGTTAGTTATTTACAGGATGCAAGACAGTATAAGGACATAGGCTAATATTATGGTAATCATTTCTAAAAAATTCATACAGAGATGTAAAAAATACAAAAATACTATCGTGTGATAAACAGGTAATCAAGAGAATGAAAACCTACTTATTAATTTTGGTGTAATGGAACGACCTGGGGGTGGGGGTAGGTACATTTTTTGTTTCATAACTCAAGGAAAATTTTGGTACCAATAACTCAAATTCATATACATATATAATATACTAGCAAACATAACCCATCCTTTGGACGGGTCCAAGTCAAAATTCATTAGATAATAATTAGATAAATGAAAAAATTTTCACCAGACAGGCCAACAACTGAAAAAGAAAAACTGAAAGCCAACTTTCATCAGAACTACTCACTTTTGAAACTTTGAGGGCAAAGTTTCTAATTTATTTACAAAACCTAAGTTTTCACTTCACAGAACGACTGTACAACCCTAAAGAAAAACTGAGAACTAACTTTTAAAAGAACAGGTCCAATAAACTGTAACTTTTGAACTCAATTCCAGCTCTCAGAATAGATGTTTATTAAAGCTCTCAGTTGTTGAATCATTCCCATTGATGAATTGACACTTAAATAAATCCCTTAAACTGAATTGAGAACTAAATTTCAAAAAGAACAGGTCCACAATTGAAACTTTTGTTGAAAACTTGGTAACTTATAAGAGCTCTGTTTTTAAAACTTTCCTATTGAAGAATTGACACTAAAATAAATATATCCCTCAGACAGACCTGAGAACTAACTTTCAAACAGAACAGATCCAGAAGTGAAACATTTGTTGAAAAATGTTTCTCATTAAAGCTGTCAAATGTTGAAGTTTTCCCATTGAAGAATTAATACTGAAATAAATCCCTAAGACAGAACCGAAAATTAACTTTCATTCAGAACAGGTCCGAAACTGAAATTTTTGTTGAAAACTTTGTACCTTATTAAAGCTCCGAGATTTTCAAGTTTTCCCATTGAAAAATTGACACTGAAATAAATCCTTTGGACAGAACTGGGAACTAACTTTTATACAAAACAGGTCCAGAATTGAAACTTCTGTTGAAAACTTTGTATCTAATTAAAGCTCTTAGTTTTTCAAGTTTTCCCATTAAAGAATTGAGACTGAAATAAATCCCTAAGACAGAACCGAAAATTAACTTTCATTCAGAACAGGTCCGAAACTGAAATTTTTGTTGAAAACTTTGTACCTTATTAAAGCTCCGAGATTTTCAAGTTTTCCCATTGAAAAATTGACACTGAAATAAATCCTTTGGACAGAACTGGGAACTAACTTTTATACAAAACAGGTCCAGAATTGAAACTTCTGTTGAAAACTTTGTATCTAATTAAAGCTCTTAGTTTTTCAAGTTTTCCCATTAAAGAATTGAGACTGAAATAAACTTCTTAAACTGAACTGAGAAATAAATTTCAAACAGAACAGGTATAGAACTGAAACTTTTTTGAAAAATGTTTAACTCATTGAAGCTCTCAGTTGTTCTAACTTTCCCATCGAAAAATTAAAACTGAAATAAATCCTTTAGAATTGAGAACTAACTTCCAACAGAACAGGTTTAGAACTGAAACCTTTGTTGATAACTAATTTTTAACTCATTAAATTTCGCAGTTGTTAAAGCTTTCCTATTGATGAATTGACACTGAAGTATATCCCTTAAGTATAACTGAAAACTAACTTTCAAACCGAACAGGTTCAGAACTGAAACTTTTGTTAAAAAATTAGTAACTTAATAAAGCTCGCAGTTATTTATACTATCCAATCTTGAAATTGACATTAAACCAAAATCATAAAGTTGAATTTAGAACTTCTTTTAAAAGAACAGGCTCCAAACTGTAAGTTTTGAACTGAATTACAGCTCTCAGAATATAAATTTCGAAATGAAACTTCAATTCTTTCGAATGTAAGAAAGATTTATAATGAGTAGCTTTTTAATTTCAAGTACGGCCTATATATGTTGACACATGATAATGTTAAAGCTTACTCGTCTTTACTGGGAGGGATTTGGACGATCAAATATAACTGAAGGTTGTCCCACTGTGCAAACACGTACCCCTCCGCCGTGCAACCATGTACCCCACCACAAACGTCCATTAAGTTGCGTGTCGTCAGTAAAACATTAAAGTCAAACTTTACCTCGAAAAGGAAACTTTTCAATTTTTTTTAAATTTTTTTTTTAAAGAACACACCATCATCCAAAATATGTAAGAAATTGATCGGTTAGTTATGCCGTGAAACGGCCAAAAAAACGGCTCCGCTCATTTATAATAGAGAGGAGATATAAAAGTCTATTTCTTGTTCCCATGATACAGGTCACAATTTTTATTCAATAATCACAAAATTTGGCACGAACATTTTTACTAAGCTAAGGACGAGACATTGATTTTGGTGCGGATCGGCCAGACGATGCTTCCGATACCACCATTTTTGTTTTTATTTTGGCTATAAAATGTTCAATTTTACACCAATAATCACAAAATCCAGAATAAATATAAAATTCAGAATAAATATTTATTTTAATTCATTGCAGAATGCTACCAATTTTGGCGTGGATTGATCGGACGGTACTTCCGGTACTACTATTTTTGTTTTGATATTAATCATAAAATTCGGAATTTTTGAACCATATATACGAAATTTGAAACAAATATTTATTATAGTTTATTGTAGCATGCTACCAATTTTGGTGCGGATCGACCGGATAATACTTCCGGTAACTTAAACTTATTTTTCCTTTTTTTTTTTTTTTTTTAAATTTGCATGAACTTTTTTTTTTACAAAAATTAACCACATGTTCATGTTTTTTTTTTTTTTAATTTCATAACTTTATTATATTTCTTTGATTTTATTTGAAATTATATGATTATTTACCATACATTATCATCATAATTAATTTTTCATTTCAAGAAATAACGATTTTAAATTTCACATTGTCTAATACTTTGTCAGCAGCTAACAAATTTCATACAACCAAAACATACCATTAACGCATATAAATTTACAGACAATTAATGTGATCATCAAAATTCATAATTATTTTTCTCGAAAAAACCTACTTTTTCTAGCGAGGCTTGCTGCGCTAGAGTTTTTTTGTTTAATTTTGGTGAATTGTGAAATGAGGATATGTTTGGTCGTACTGGTCGAATTTTAGGTATTGAGAACAGGGATTAGTAAGAAAAGAATTGGGAAGGTAATTTCTCCCAATCTAGATAATTTATTTTTTAAGCAATGTTTTTGATTTCAAATTTGTTAAAGTTGTAATTTGGAGTTACTGTAGCGATGGCTGTCTTTGCTTTTTAATCCACACATTCGTTATCATTAATCCCAGAATGTCCCAGTGTACAAAGAAAAAAATTTTTTTACTTGTTACGAAGGAATTTGATTTGAAAAGATTTGAACTGTTTTGATTATTGGGGCAGTTTTGTTAGTTAAATTTTGATTGCATGTTACTTGTAATACATCAAATGAATCTATCATTAAAAATTATCTTTTGCATATGGCTCACATATTTTCAAAGAAACCTGAGAAAAATGGAGCTAACGTGTATTTTCTACAAATATTTAAGGAGGGGATATAAAAAACTATCTAATCCCTGCCTCAGACTTAGAGCTATCAGTGAAAAGGAGAACATTTGTATTAAAATATTATTCCTCAATAAATTCTAGAAATAGGAGAACTATCCAGTAGGTGATACGTTTGTTTGTCTTCTACTAATATTCCCCGAAAAAAAAAAGAAAAGAAAGAAAAAAAGAACGAAAATCGCAATTATTTGGAAAAAAGTATTAAAAATATGATTATGAATGAAATAATGAAAGACTTCAGGCGCAGTTTACTAATCGAAATTTGTGAAAACTAGCCAACTATTTCAGTAAAGAACCTCTCTTAACCGAAGTCGCTCGATTCAACACTGAAAAATTTGGGTCTTCATGGCATAGTGGTTGGGTGTTCGGGTTTGTAATCCGAAGATAGTAAGTTCTTTAGTTGAGACATTTTTATGAGAATAATTTCTAATCGCAATAATAGTTATCGCTTTTCTAACACATTTTCTTAAATATTTGAAAAATACGGCTTAAAATTTAAGTGGTAAAACTTTTGACCATTTACACTGAAACGTTTAATCCTCGTATGCAGAAAAAAATTGAGATTTAGGTTTAATTTGAAATAGAAGCGGCAGTAAGCAACAATCTCCAACCATAAAGAATTTACCACACGGCTTGAAAAGCGTCGATGAAAGCAATTGAATTTAAACAGTCTTTTCTCCTCAACTGTAGTCGAACACCTCCCGGATGAGACATTTCCCGTCGAAGTTGCATAACCTGCTGTTCGCGAAGGGTGAGTCTCGTATTGGTCGTCTCTTCACTATTCACCTGCAAAAAGTCAAGTAATAATTAATTATCAAAGAGATTGGAGTTCTATGAACAGCGACAAAGAAATACTCTACTTTTAGACCAAGCTAAGGCAAACAAAAAACATTAATACTTTTTCGAAAAATGAAAAACAGCAAAAATGAATAATTAAAATTCTCTATTGTTGACCTCCTCCAGAAAGTGTGCATTAAAATAAAATCAAGGGAAAAACAATTTTTTATGAAACCTTATGTAACAGAAAGATAATAGAGGAAAAGCATCGAATAGGGTGAATACATTTAATCGAAGTGGTGAATAAAGAGACATTTATTCATTCATACGCTACTTAAGTAGCTCGAATCGAGCGAGTAATTACCTGTCGAACAAATGGATGTGGTGCAGGTTGTAGTCTTGAATTCGGACTGAGAATAGGACCTGCAGTTCGAATGCGATCAGCTGCAAGTGGTTGATGGTTCGAGCTACCCTCGCTATTGGAATTACTTCTTCTCCGACCACGAACGTTTCCACGGCCACGACCCATTTTCGGTAACTGGTGGTGAAAGGAAAACGATTAGTAAGATTGATGGCAGAGGGACATATCGAATTAACATTTTAATAAATTCTACGAATACACATTCACAAACATTTTTATAAAAAGAGTGCCAATTAAACTGAGAAAAGCTTTTAAAAAGTAATAAAATTTCTCGTAAAGAAATACAGTTGATTATCAGTTTTCTATTATTCAGCAATTATTATTTTGAAAGTTAATCAATAGCACTCAACAATTTTTGTTATGCTTACTTTATTCAATCATTGTTTCGTTGTACTTCTGCAATGCAATTCAGTGAAACCCAAATTTCGTGATGTAAAATGGGAGTAAACTATGACGTACGTGTTTAGAACTTATTTATTGGGGTAAGCATACACACCATGTAGTTCTCTGAATATAAGGAAATATTCTCAACATTAACTTTCTTTAACCTTGATACAATCATGTTTATGCACATACTTATCAGGGTGCTCAGTTCCAATTTTAAAATCATATTTTTCACCCAGCTTGTTTTTCCTCGACTTTGAGTAACGTAACGAGAGCGATACATTCAATATTGACGTCATAAGACTTATTTCTAGGCCAAATTTGTAATTAAAATTTTTTTTTTTCCTTCTTTATCAGATCTTTCCTTGACTCATTTCGAATGTGTTAAGTCAATAAACATTTTTTTGAGGCATGCAACACACGTAGGTGCTCACGTACACAATTTGAGTTTAACATACTTGAGAAGAAGACGATGACTGCATATTTACTGAGGTAATAGGTGTATGAAATTTCGAATCGACCGCAACTGGAGATAATGGAGTGCTAACAGATGAGGTGGCTACCACTGACTGATTATTGCTGGCCGAGGTGATTTGCGTTGTAGACGGCAGAAAAACGTGCTCGTATAAATTTGTATTAGGTGTCTGTAGCGGCGAATCAACACGATGGTCCGATGACCGATCGCCGGACAGTTGAGAAGCTCCTTCAATTACTCTGCCTCCTGCTACAAAACAGAAACTAACGTTTACTTGACTTTCCAACAGAAAATGATACACAATTTATGCGCAAGGATACCGTTAGCATTGCTGGCAATATTTCGTTCTTCAGTGCTATCGTTGGCCATGCGGCGAGCCGAGGGTAGCGCGTTTTCAAGACTGGAATTGACTGGCAATACCGAAACGACGGACACATCTTCTTGCCTTTCAATGGCGTTCAGTTCATTATTGACACCATTGAAATTGAAAACGTTACCGCCGCTTCTTGAACTAACTTCTATCACAGTTACGTTATTTGATAAAGACCTGTTAGCGTCAGCATTTACAGATCCCGAATCACTCATTCTGAAAAATGGATTAACACTAACGATTAGAGAATAAAAAAACAACAATAATAGAACACACAGTCAACATTCAATTCGTAAATTATCCGATTTAATAAAGTTGTAAATAGATTGAGCTCAATTCGCCCTGAAATTCGGTAATTATCGTAGTTCGTCAGAAAGTTAAGAAAACAAAGAAGAACTGGTTCAAGCAGACAGATATAAAAAGGTTTTGTAGCGGGAAAAAGAACAAAAAGAAAAATTTGCCAAGATTCAGACCAGTCAGACTATGCTACTACCTCCAAAGGATAAATTAACTTGATTTCAATGCAACATAATATCGACAATTACCAACCTATTGTGGGACGAAACCGGATCTGTTCCATTAGCGTTTAAAATCTGACATCGACGCTCTCCGGCATTTGTACTATTATCGCCACCTTCGTAGACGCCTCCGTTTGAATGGGAAACAGCACTAATCATCCTAGGATTAGAAACAACAGTGGAATTCGGGTTCATTAAATTTTCAGCTACCGCACTCTCCGATGGCGCATCAGAAATGACTCTATTCGAATTTTCTGTGTTAAAACGAATAAAATTTATTGTTTTGAAATGTAAGAAAGTCCACCCCTGGGAGGATACCCAAAAATCATCAGTACCGTTATTTTCAGAAGACGATGAAACTGGCTCCACTCCAGGAGGAATATAAGGCATAGTTGGAGGAAGTGGTAATGGAGAATTCGGATCACGCGTGGGAAGTAAATGTGAACGATTTTCCGGTAAATGACTTGTATATAGATTCTCACTCGGTGCCATCAACTTCATTTCTCTTAATTTCGCGTTCAAGCGTTTAACCCAACTCATCATTTGATGCCTGGGTAAAATGCAAGATATTAAATAAATTTCGTCAAAAATTGCGATTCATAATACAACACTTGTTGACGTACTGTGAGGATGCAACAAAACGTATCATTTCGGAAGGGAATGTGACAACAAATTCGTATTCATCATCGTCATGCGGACAAATACTCGGTGTGATGTGTAGGATATTCGTGAGCTGGTAACTTGTGGTAGGTTTATGCGTTAACGCCATTTTCTCATCATTGTACACTTCGAGAAAGGGAATCGAATCGTTGTGAACACAGAATATAACCCATTGCTAAAAAACAGAGGCATTAGAAATAATTTTCTAATTGAATTCTTAAAGCACCCCGCATAAGAGAATGCTAACTTACTTTTGCGACAGAGTTTGTTTTTTTCTCAGTGCTGGGTAATTTCAACCACGAACATTTGTAAACTTCACGAAATGGAGGCTCCATAGTTTGATCTTTTGGCTCCGTAAAATTTACCTAGAGTAAAAACGCATAAAAAGTTTCACGCACTTCTTGCCAAACACTTTTACAAATAATACTCACCAGAAAATACACAAATAAATTTGTATTCCTCATGAACTCATGAAAAATGGTTGATTAACGACCAAACTTACGGACTAAATTGCTTCGACGCGATGAACAACCATCATACAGCGACAAAATTATCATGAATTGTGCGTTAATTGAAAGAGAGCACTTAAATTCAAGTACCATTCAGAAAACATGACGAGTGCTATTGATACGACTGACAAAATACAAAAGCTGGATTTAAATTTTAATTGAATACATATCTTTCATTGCAAAATATCCTTCTTATTCTAATTTCGCTTTGTTTGAACATACAGGCCACAAACTTTCACTTTTCATTATGATCTAGTTGATAATTTTATTGTTTTGTTTTTATCAGCTCACCATTTTCAAGCTCATTTGTGATTGTGAATTTTTTATTTACCAACAAATAGTACAAACATCGACTCTCGCTCACTATTCAATTTCAACTATCATCGTCGTTTAAACGCTAAAAGGGCGGTAAGATTAGAGCTCTACAGATACAAGTACGGCAATACGCCATTTTGTATCCTGCAGTTCATAAGTGTGAATTTATTGAAATTTATGTTCAATTTGAGAAATTATAAAAGTTTTAATAAGGCTCTTCACTAGCAGGTATGCGCATGAGGGTGATAAGAGATGAACCAACCTTTTGTGTTCTTATATATATAGTAATAATAAACAATGTAAAATTCACAAAAAATCAAATAACACAAGATGGGCTTATCTCTTATCACCATCATGCATACCCGCAAATAGAGAATCTTAGTTTTAGATGGTTTCATTAATTTTATAAAGCTATTTCATTGTTTCCCTTGAAATCTGTTATTTCCTATCTTGAAAGGCCAAAGAAATAATCTTCTACCTTACAATATTTTAAATACCAATAAAAGTTATAGAATGCAATTACAATTATAAGAGAACCATTTGTTTATA